>VMBQ01000809.1:10274-46495 GCA_007657795.1 Dreissena rostriformis | reverse complement strand
TTATTATTATTATTATTATTATTATTATTATTATTATTATTATTATTATTATTATTATTATTATTATTATTATTATTATTATTATTATTATTATTATTATTATTATTATTATTATTATTATTATTATAATTATTATTATTATTATTATTTTATTATTATTATTATTATCATAAATATTATTATTATCATAATTATTATTTTTATTATTAAGCTGATTCTTTGAAATTCACACCTTTAGAGGCATTCGTGGACTGTCTTCTGCAAGTCCGACCTCATCGAGAACAACAACAGTGACAAATCTATTGAGGTCCTTTTCTTTCTGAAACTGGGCGCATTGATTGAACGTTCCCACAATACCATCTGGAGTTGACAATGGACTGCATTGGTATGATACCATTTGAACCTATAATAGGAATAGTAACACATAATAATAATTATTATTATTTATACACTTTATAATTGTATGTCAATGATGCATACAGATTGTTCTGTTTTGTAAGTTTAAACAATAAGCCAAAAATGTGAAGGGAAATGTAGAGCTACTAACTTGTTTAAGTTGTTTAAATAAGAGGGACTTCGAGTTATTTCCCTGCATGGCATCTGCGACTATCGTTTTTGCCAGAGACTTTGAGCTTCCCGGTTTACCAACTAGAAACAGTGGAATCCGCAATTCAATACACATAACCATCATAAACACGTTTTCCTTCAAAGCCGTGTTTCTTGCGATGGTTTTCTCCAATGAAACATGTTCAAGGAACACATCTTGGCAACTGTGAATGAAAAATAAAATCTATTTAAAATAAAAATATGACATTTTTCGACGAAATAAGAAATCAGACTTATGAATGAGGCTGGAACACGGCCGCCAGAAGAAAATGAAACATAGTAATATTTCACCATTCTATTTCTTCCAATATCTGCGCGGCGCCTCTAGGTAAAGGGCATGGGTCACCAAATGCTGCTGCTACCGCAGCTCTGTATTCGGCACGGCTTTTCAGGCACGCATGATAGCAAACCCCGAGAGCAAGAACAAGGGATCGCGTCAAAGCATCAAGAGTCTATAGAAATGTATAATGATAGCAACATATAACTTCTCGTATTTTAACAACAAGAGACACGATTTTCATTCAATAGTACATACGTAATAGATTGATTTGATGATATGCGCAAGCAAATAAAATACATGTAGAAAAGGTCCATTTCAAATCTTCTTTCTTCAAATTGGCCATCTTTTTTGGTTCAAATATTTATTTGAATATTAATATTCCTTTAACATTTAAAGACAATCTTAAATTTATATCAGACGAAACATTTAAATATATATATATATTATAAACCCAGGAAGGATTCTCTCGGACAATCTGGTCCTCTTCATCAGAGCTATTTCCGCACTCAACCCGGTCATCTTTGTGAGCAGCAGACAGTTTCCAATCCATCTCGTTAAACAGACATCTGCTGACACTTTGTCCGTAGAACCAAGTTGTAAACAGCAAAACTCTTTCAACATCCCTCAACGACACAAAACTGCATTCGCTCTGCAAACAGTGTTTAACGTTACTCTCATAATACTAATTATAACTACTTTTTCAAAACAGTTCATTAAAGACATAGAAGTTCAAATGGATATATTATTAGATATAAAAAAAAATCACAGAACTTTATGATAATTTTGGATTGCCAATTCCATATATTTTCAAGTCATGTTGCTTAAATTACAGCCATGCCTATAATGTTGCTGCTGAAAGTTCGCCTAAGATTTTCTTAAGTAATCTAGCAAGGGAACTTTATAGATAAAACTTTGTTCGTTATTTAATATTCGCAGCTTTGTTTGTTCATATTGGGGCGATACAGACATATAAAAAAGTGATATTTGTATAGCACACTTACGGCAACATTCAACATATATATGTATTGAAGCTGTTTTGGTTTTCATGGACATATTTTATTACTATTCTATAAATAAAATGTAACGCATTACACGTGAAAGTATATTGTTTACTAGACAAATACCTTTTGATCTCTCATAAACTTCTGTGAAACCGTTAGAATTCGAGTGGCAATATTTATAAAACCAGACTGATTCGGAAGTTTACCGTCATGCACCTGTAACACGTCGTTTACATATGTATTGTTATAACGTATACCTACTGATGTAACCATATACTTTTTGTTAGCATACAGCAGAAGATATGCATTCACAAATAATGTCAAAAGTGGATAAAATAGTAAGATATATATATTGAACAAATAAAGAAAGTTAATAACTAATGTTTATTATAGGAACCATATCATCCAAAACGGACTCAAAGGGACAATCTCTAGATTTGTGTTTATTTTTTTATATATAATAAATCAGATATGAATACTTACGTATAATAAAAACTCATGCTATATAATGACAAACAGTGCAAACAACCTGAGTAAGTAATCCGTTTAAACCCATGTTATTCTAGCTCGATTGCATCGAAAGCCGAATGAATATTGAAATGCTCAAAAGTCTGTTTCCTGGATAGAACCAGTACTTGGTGTCATTTGGGGGAAATCTAAAGAATGCTCCCAGAGTGGGGATCGAACTCCCGACCCTCAGTCGCTAGGCAGACACCATATCTGCTACGCCTAAGCGACATTGAGAAAGCATTTATGATACGAATCTTGTCTGTTGGTCCGGAGCGAGTTTACGGCATAATTGTAGTTTATTTTATTATAGATCACACTACACTACCGTTGTTAAGACTTGGTTTTTAAATACTAATTATAGTGTTTACATTTTTTTTTTAAGTTGTAACTGTAATTGACGGTGTAATTGACGGTGTATTGGTTTTATCGGATTAACAATAAACAAATAAAGATATGTTCATGCCTGTAATACAACTTTTAAATATGTGAATGTAAATGCATAATCTAACTATCATAATGACAATTAATGAACATTATTGCAAATCGAAATAGTTAAAAGGTTCTGTATTTTACTGATAGTAGTTTGGTGTATATTGTACTTACATATCGTCTGACCATTTGCTGTATATACAGATTCTCGACTTCTGTGTTTAACTGTCCGAAATCCCAAACTAGTGGCAACAAACTTTGTGGAAGCGGTTGTACCCTATAGACCTATTTAAACATAATAAACAATGTGAAACATTAATAAAACAATGAACATGGAAATAATTAAGCCTCCATGTCTTTTAATCTCTGATAAAACAGCTGATTTCCTTACCAAACGTCTCATTGGCACCCGACCGAGTCTGTCAGTTGTTTCATCCGCATCGACATGATAACCCAGACCAGCTTGTTCCAGTTTTTGGATAAGTTCATCTGGATGCCTGGTAGATCATTCGTATCATTAAATTAAACCAAATATAAAGCCATTGTTTTAACAGAAAAAATGTGTGCGCGATTCAATTTATAAATAATCAGTTATTGTCATATTGAAAGCAATATGTTACACTTGTAAGATGTATTATTGTAATAACATTAATCGCTAAAGTCAGTGCAATTTTAAGCATTCAACTTACTTCCTGTACGGATTACATGCAGCGATTATTTTCAAGTTTTTGCACAACTTAAGTGGTTCGCCACAAATGGATTTGTCGCACATTATCTCCTTGATAATGCCAATCGCTTCAGTTGTGTTTGCTTCATCAAAAAACAATATAGTGAACATATTTGTTCCGTATGTGTCAGAGTTTTTCTTTGCTATTTTTTCCGCAGAGCGAACGGTTCGTACAATGTCTTCTTTAGTTGTTCCTCCGTGCACCTGCATCGCAAAATGTATTTTAATGTGGTATTGAATGTTACATGATGCTTTGCTTTTATTTTGATGCATTAATTTTACAAAACCAAACTGACGAACCAGACAGCCTGGTAGTAAGGCAGGCAATCCGGCAGGCTGGCAGTGACGTATGAAGGCAGGAAGATATTTACTTCCACTTAAGCTGACAGACTAGCTGACCATATTATACCATATTTTATGAAATCAAATTTGAGACCATATCTACTAACATCTTGACAAAGAATTCTTTACATCAAATACAATAAAATGGACAAAATAGAACTCCTTTATGTCCTATACAAAGGTAAAAACAAATCATATGCACATGGGTGTTTCTGATGAAATTGCTGTAAAGCAAGCGACGGAAAATATGTGCTTTAATATTACAAATTATTATCTTACATTATATATTTAACGTTTTCTAATATTTTCCATGTCACGGTTCGTATATAAAAACGTTTTTTTTTCAAGTTATTCGTCACCAAAACAGCGCACACAATGAGTAAACCATGTCAGCAAACATTTGTTTTGAAGAACAATTACTCAATACTTACCTTCATCAGTATCATGTTGTTGACCTCGACACCAGGTGGACTCTGAAGTGCACACATGAACTTCACAAGCCTTGTCTTTCCGCATCCAGTTTCACCCATGACGACGACTGGGATGTCACATCTATAATGTACATGGAGTTTAATGCTAAAGACAATGTTTGTGTTCTTGAAAGTAATGAAAAACATACTATTAAAAATAACTAAACAAACGTCAATTTCCGCGGGCTTAAAATTGCACTTAACACCATTAGGTGTATTCCAGTTTGCCTGCATATACACAAACCCTAACGTCACATTTTGTTTTTAAATGCAAATGACCATGCACTCGACTCAAAACTGAGTGTCTTGTCTCCTTTGCAAAACATGTTCAATCTTAGACCAAGAAACACTTGTTATCTGAACCCACCATACTAGAATTTAAACCTCTGAAGTACATTTTTAATTGTTTAAGCATAAGTTTTGTATTTAAATAGTCAGTAAATACTTTTTAAACATACTTAAAAAAGAAACAAAAGTAAAATGTATCATTCTCAATACTTTTCTGCGACTAAATCAATTTTAGGAAAAATAACATTCTATAGAATGAAATTATATATACCTAAATCTCATATATATTGCCAACATTTTCTTGATATTGTCTGTTGTCAGTTCATATGTGTCGTCCGGGTCATAGGGTTCTTTGATGTTCATTACATTGCACACTTTCCAAATCTTGTCTGCCCTGTAACATCATAGTGACACTATAAGAGTAATTAATGTCTTGCATCTTTATAATGTGTGCTTGATATAATTATGACTTAAGGAAGGCGACAGAAAAATATATATAGAGTGGTTAATGAAGAGAACACATTTGAATGCGAACAACTATAGCATTTATTTTAAAATCAAACAAACCTATTAAGGTCATTGAAATTCTCCTGCAGAGGCACTCGGTTTCTAGTCAAGGCTGTATGAAGGTTTTTCGGCATTATGGCTTTCTCCAGCACGTTTCCACTAGTTCGATCAATCAGGTCTCCTGTGCCTCTCTCGATGAAAAACCCCAAAAAGGTGAACGTTTGGTGATCGGAGTTGAAAAATAGATAGGAATGTGGACTGAAATATATAGAGGTTCGACATTTATGCTACTATCGACCTTCAACATTTTATGGTGAATGTATGCTTCATATATTTGTCTGGAACAAAGAGTTATCAATGGATGTTGTTTTAAATGAAAACAAAACAAATGCACATTAAGTATAGATTCCTTTTAATAAAACCAGGCGACACTCTACCTGCTTTCCCATGTTCTCCGTAGAGTAAACCGATCAAGGAGAGGTGTAACAGAATCTTCTTCTTCCGTTTCAGTGGAAACTAATCCGGGCGTTTCCTCACTTATTGTTAATGACCTGGTTGCAAAGTCCTAAAATAAATTGAGTTGTTGCTAAATCTGATCGTTTTCCAGACAACACATAATCAAAAATAAATAAAAGTTGTGATCATAAATAATATAAATTAATAACAATCTGTACCTTTGACATTTGCAAGAGGAATCGAAGAACAAACGTATCAAATCCAGGAAGGTCTTCGGCAAACTCAGCGCTGACAAACTGATTCTGCTCGAACTCCACAAGTTGGGTGTTAAGGAACATAACGAAGTGATGAAGTTCGGACCACGACGGATTTATAACACCACAGCGTCTATATTACAACAGATCGACTTATATTGATACATAAAGACACATTTTAGCCCTGATAAACATAAACAATATAGCACCCATTAGCGGAATAATGTCACCCTTACTATTATGTATTTGTTGTAAAGCTCGGCGACATTAACATGATGCTGACCTTTAAGCAAGAATAAATGAAAGTACCGTTACAATTAATATATTTGTTTCCATATGTGAATCGAATTTAACGATCAAAGCGTATTGTAATAAATGTATTGTTATGGAATCATAATTCTCATAAAATACGTGCACAAACAAAACCGAGTACAAACATAGGGAGCAATTCTTAGTTCTGTGAAATTATTTTGAGCAAACCCGTGGCTCCTCAGTAGATTAATACATATCTGTATATGGTTATACAAAGAGAAATGTGTTTAGCAAAGATGAACAAATCGAGCATCAGTCTTAGAAACCGAAGACCTTGCAATACAAAATACTAAGATATCATTTTTTAATTGATTTCATGTTAGCAATATAAAACAAAACTCTGCCCAATCAACCGGTACCTATAACTGTGAACATTCAAACAATATAAGGCATCTCTTGTCATGACTCATGAACTATTTCCTTTTTTAACCAGTGGTTTCTAACCAGAAGATCTTGAACATTATATTTCAGAAAATTGGCTGTGTCATATGGTCATCATAGATGTTTTGAACGGAGCGAACCATATTCATGCATTTTATGACAAACCAATGATGTATTTGAAATATTTGACTCTTGCTTACGGTTGCTGAGAGAATATGTTGTTTATGTTTCTGTTTGTTAAACATGTTGTAGCTCTGGTGGGAATTGTGTGCAGCGGAACCATAAGTATGAGCAAATGTGGTAGATGACAACAAATGATCATTTCTGTAAAGTTTGAACCAACTAACATTCAGAGGCAGTTTCGTTTTGTTTAAATGAAAGGTACGCACGATGGAAAAACCAGTAGTGAAACTTAAATACCACTTTCAATTTAATTGGTAAAAATCATTTTAAACGCGTTAAGCACCGAATAATTCAGCAACATACCCTAATAGAACGTTGAGACATTCATTTTTATTTCCTATGATCTTCAGAGGATTAACACCAAACATAGTTTGTCCAGAGTCTAATCGCTGCAGGTACTGAAAAGCACGCTGATATTCTAAACTTCGGAAAAGCTTTTCGTCAAAAAGCTGGTCTGTACTTTCTAAAACGAATGTTAATAAATATTAAAACATAAAATATTCGTTGTTGACCTTAATTGCAATAAAATGCTAACAGTCACATCAGTGTGAGTAAAGCATGTGCAGATTAGTTTATATGAACACGAGTGACACGATTGTGTATATTCTTATAGAACTTGGATTAGATACGTTGAGTAGTAGAAATGCTATAAATCAATTATTACCTGTTGGTGTATCGCCTTGGTAGATACTCAAACTCTGGTGTGGCGATGTGCAAGACACAGTTGGTAGGATTGCAAATATTGGGTGTGCAAACCGTTGTACCTGGAATTTAAAGTTGCCACCATTAAGCCATAATTACGAATTGCGCTTGATGCAGCTGTAGATCACGCATTTCACATATTCCACACTGGTATGATGTAGTTGTGTATATTGTTCGTTTACCTGTGTTCATTCCTTTACACAAGATATGCAAAAACAAATTAGAAACTGTAGAAGAAATGAAACGTACCATCAAACGCCCACGTATTTTAGTTTGTTTCATGATTGGCATGGCTTCGACCAAGTAAAGATCAGTTTCGCTCCTTCTCCATACAAGTCCGTTTTTGTCCATCAAACAACCAAGGATGAGGAGGTTGAACAGAAAAAAGTCAATACCCTCTTGGACCTATTTGTAACCAGAAAGAATCCCGAGAGGTCAGATCTCCACTTAAGCAGCTCATTCCCACAAGTAATGCGTAATATATGAGTTTACAGTATAATTTAGTGTTATCCATAATATATGTATTATACACAATTAGAATTTGGTCAATTTGAATCACAATTACAATCCTGTTTGTTCAGTTACTTTGAATTGTCTGAACAGTATTTATTTAGTAACAAGTATCATCTTTCCGACAAAAACATATATTATATACATACTTATGTTTCATGGAATTGGAAACAAGTATTGAAACAAAACAATCAATCACTCAATCAATAAATATAAATATAAATATAAAATAAATAAATACATTATTTAATTAATAAACATGGATGTAGTTTTTGACCCACCTCGTGAGAAATGTCAATATGAAACAATCTTGCTGTCTGAAGCTCAGACATTGCTGCATGCTTCAGTAAAGCTTGCGTAATTTCGTGAATGTTTATGAATTTTTCTTGCAAGCGTATCGACACATGACCTGTTTGCACATCCACGGACGTATCAAACTTCGCTGTAAGCTCCTCTGCTCGTCGTTTGACGTATAATGATTTACCGATGCCGGCACGAGTTGATTTAACAAGGCGAACAGAGCATCTGTAGATAAATGATGCAATTCAAAATCAGCATGGAATACAATAATAATAAACGAAAAATTAAACATTTACTGCTGCCTTACATGATTTTAAGGAATACATAATATTCAAATGCATGAAGCTAGTTTAGTCTCAATTCAACACTGGCGATTTCATTTAAATGTATATTGTGACCAATGGAAAACTCACATGTTTCATGTAGGCACATGCGTTTTAATAACCAAGTATTTTCGAATGATTTGTATACTGTACAATCGCTAACAATATACAATATACGTTTTTAGCATTTATTTAACAACGTTAACCTTTTGTAAATATTGTCTTAGTTTGCAACGTAGTACAAACTTTAGTATAGCAACCTTTTAAAATCTACAGTTGAGGCTGCACGAGGATTTCCAACAAAAAGCTTTTCTTCAACATATGTCTTCACGGCGTCTCGGTGAATTGCCTGTGTTTGTCGAACATACTTGTTCAGGGAAGATACCAAAGGACAGCGATATTCATTGTCTGAACCACATATGATGACGAGGCGGAAGTGTTTCCCTGGTTTAATGTATGTATATATTGTACGAACAAGAACATAAAATACTTTAAATAAATAATAAAAGAAACCAAAACATGTTGACATGGGAAAAATATTTAATCGGCTTTAAAGAATTGAAATTATGTAACTGAAAGACTGCAATATACATAAACAAACAGTTGCTTATTACAGTTGTGTACTGTTTTATTTAATACACTTTTAACATACATAACAAACAAACATCTCGGCTTACTTTGCAGTGAATTTGTCTGTGAGATAAAATCTTGCAAAGTTTGATCTGCAGCTGTGCCCACATCATATGGTAAGGTATCCGCGTTTAATAGGCAGTAAACCTTTTTCTCGTTCCCAAATATTGCTCGACGCAAAAATATTTCAACCTGAAAAGATGTTTTTATGAGACCAGCGGTACTAAATCGGGTATATGTAATATCTTGTTTGTATCAAGACATAATTAAACTTGCATTACTATTTAAATAACGACAATAATAACATATTCTTTATGAAAATGAACCAAAAACGCCGCATTGTTTTATTGAAAGCACATAATCAGAACTTTTAAAAACGATTTTTCCATTGATATAACAACGTTTATTAGAAAAATAATATCAGACGTGTTGATAACCATAGCGTTACACGGTTATACAATTTCGTTTCAATATGGCATGGGTAACATTAATTAATTTTAATATTATAAACTTATAGTATTTTCGATGCATAAAATATACAACCATTTCGCCGGTAGTATTTGAATCACACAGCAGAACTTCGTCGGAAGTCGGAAGTGGCTTGGTGTTGTCGTGCATGTACATAGTCATTGCTACGTTAAGAATGTCACCTGTAGGCATAATTAATAATTATGTTTATATGACCAATTATTCTTGTGCGAACGATGTACAAAGCGATTTGGTAAAAACTTAATCTACAGGTGTGACTAGTTATAAAGTAAATAGTACAGTTTTAAAATACTTACTTGGTGGACAAATGATAAGATTTGGTTCGCCAGTTTTGTAAAATGTTGCAAAGGGTCTCTCAATTCTTTCGTCTGCATCTACAATAATTTATGCAATCATTACAAATATAAAATCTCATGGACAGCATCGGAAAACAATTCTCATTCAAAAATATTTTCGTTATCTTAAAGCAATCGGCATTCTACGTATTTACTACGGTAGCATTTCATTTGTATTATATAGAAAATCTATTACTAAATTTAGTGGTATACATAAGGCGATCCTTGCATGAAAAATGGAAATATACGAAGACATGCACACATTATAAAACCAATCATTATTTTTGTTTTAACATAATTATTCCAGAATTTGTTTACAAGATAAGTTACAAACATCTTAAGTTTATAGGATTGGAACGTTAGCTAAGCTAGTAGGGTTCATTTTCTTAGTAATATATTTACAAACATATTGACGGTAATTGCATTTTGAACATAAAACAATGAATAATGATTCCAGGTTAAACAAATTTGTAAGTATAATTTGAATCAAACACAAAACAAAATGTTGAAACAGTGTATTTTAGAAATAAAAACTGTTGATGTGATTAGAATCAAAGAAAGTATTTATAAAACAAAACAAACAAAATATGTTGAAACATAGAGAACATACTTTTAATTGGTTTCCTAATAATATGTAGTAATACAGATACCACTTGGGTATGGACGATGCAAAAACGAATGTACCTGCAAGTTTTTGAAGGATTTTTCCCAGTTGCTCAAGACTTAAATAATCACGAACATTCGATGTAACCGACTCGAGAAAGATGTGCCAAAGATCGCGAAAGCTTTCAATTAGTGTCTCTACACCAGAGTTCCTTAAAGAAAAAATCAGACATTTCACAATATTAAATAGCAGCTGCTTAATAACGCTTTCAAGTTGTTCAAACCGCAATAACATATTTTAAAGGAAATGATGTTTGTTACCGTTTTTCTTTTAACATTATACACGTGTTGTCTAAATTTGCCCGATACATTGATCAATGTAAGTTTGTTTTTATTTACAATAATGTTAATTTACTTAGTTTGAAGGTTTGCTTTTAAACGCGTTTCGATGATCGAATCCAATGTCACTGATTCTCCGCTCGTTACGCTAGAACATGCTTTCTTATGGTCACTTTCTTCCGTTCCTGTCGATGCAATAGGTTCATTTGGAATGTTTTGTGAATGTTTTCCGTCCTCGTCCATGCACCACAATATACCTACCAAAAACAGAAGTTTGTTTACATTTAGAAATTGTCTTAACATTTAAATGTTGAAGCATGTTATGTATTAGCAATAATATACAAAATATATATTCAAATTAATATTTTGTTTCAAATACCTTGGGAAATGTTACATTCTAGAATATCTTTTTCATCTACATGATCAAGCGCCAGTTCAGCTAAGTGTCTGTCGAATCCAATGTTGACCAGTCCCTGTACAAACTCTTCTTTTTTTCTGTCTACTTCGAGGGTTTCATCCCTTTTTGTTACCTCTTCCTCACTATCGTTTGGAGGTTCGATCTCTTTTTGTGTCTCTAATTCCGTCATTGCAGACAATACTGCAGCTTTTAAATCCACTAGAATACGAATTGTAGTATTTTATTTTACCGATTTCACGCAAAATATTCAAAATAAAAGAATGACAACTAAAACGTACGCATGTTTACATTTACATTATCACATTGAAATACATATAACATAGTGGTAAGCATTTAATTTGTAAAAACAAGACAATTCGATTTTTTATGACAATATAAATATGTTTATATATTTTACTGCCAAGATAACTCCAGATTGTCGAATGATAATCAGATTTATTGGTTATTCCATGTGTTATTTTATCACAGACATTTTTGCATAAATGCCCAAATAATTTAACGCTGCGTGGCATATTATCATATTTGTCATACCAGGTGTACAGTTCCTTTTCACAGCGGAAAGTAGTGGATAAACAAAATGTAGTGGGGAACTGTCCTCTCCGATCTTCACAAGCTCTTGTTGAAGAATCACAAGTTGATCAGTTGTAAAATAATTCAAATAATAGAATTTGGATCGCATAACCTTTATATATTTAAGCCAGTCTTCTAAACAAGTTTCCATGAACTTTGCAATCACGGGAATGGTGTCTTGAACACTATGTTCGGATGTCCGAGCCTGTTATTAAGAAAAGCAATCAAATGCATTTACAAAAGAGTATACACGTTCAAAGGCATTGAAATGATGTTCTTTTTTCGATATCTACTATAGTTGATTTGTATAAAACAAGTGTATGAATGTAAACATCTATGAATGGGTTATTTTATTTTTTGATGTGCAATTTAATATAAACAAGTGTTATTGCAATTGGCAAATAGGGACTTACTTTGAGCGTGCGCATACGCTTATCATTGCCAAATGTCAGCTCTGCACACACCGGTCTATCAGGACTGCACCAGAACTGTCCTTGCCATCCATTGAATAGAACGCATCCGGTTGCACGAAGCTTTCTTAAGACATTTCCAAGCCGGGTAACGCTGTCAAAAATCTGAAAGAAAAGATGCATCACTTGATAAAGAACAAATGGTATGAAGCTGTCTAAAATAACTCAGGTTTACTAAAAAATAAACTGTGTTTATTAAAAAATATGCATGTTGAAAGCGGAGCCCGAAATCCGACATTTAAACAACTGCCAATGGAATTCATAATAATGTAAAACAAGATATTAGGTATGATCAATAGAATGCCACACTGGTCACAAACAATGGGGACTTCGGTGAACCCGATTCTGTAAAAAGATATCACCTCAGACTCAACAAGTAATACAAACGATTCACCAGACCACATGTTGGTTTCTTTCTAACTATTCAATCAAATTGCAATTGCAATGAAATTCATTTATTTCATAGATGAACAGCTCTGCAGCTACATTTTCACTGTTTTATATTTGAAATAGTATGTTCGATTCTTTGGTTTCTAAAAGTTTAAATATGACATAAACAATTTATGTTCAAACGTTATAAATGCTACTGGAAATCTTACCATAGTAAAACGGTCTACTCCAACGCATGTGTCTCGTGTGGCGAGAGCAGTTTGTCCGGCCACCAACATGAGCCGACTTTGCAGATCTTGCAACTGCTTAAAGGTATAGTGCGGCTCTTGTTTCTGTATTGGTAATTGCTCTTCTTTCGTTGTTGTTAACTTTTCCTGTTTTGGAACTGTTAACTTTATGATGGCTTCATTCGTCTACAAAACGAAACAAATTCAAAACAATAACATTTAACGTGATTTGATAGTTTATCAAATATATACCAGCTGAATATGTACCCAACAAGAATGAATTGCAACTTTTTGTTAAACCCAATAAATATACCACGCCATTAAATAATGATACCGTTTGCTTCTCTGCTTCATAAATGTGTTCAATCTTTCCGACAGTAAATATCCCATCGCTATTTATCGCTTCCGCCTGTGCGAGTGACGTCACTTCGACTGCGCCATGTGCTCTTTCAATTTCCTGAAGCCATGCAAGTTGGGTATTTGTGGAAGCCTGTAATATATAATGATTTTAACAATAAATAAAATGATACATATATTAAATAGTTAAGAGGACATTCAACCTTTTTAAGTTACGTGTATATATACAGGTGAACAGGAGAAAAATAAAAAAAATAACATCATAGTGAAGTTGTTTTTACCAGTTGTGCCGGTAAATGAGGATTTGCTTTTAGCTCAGTCCATACGTCTGCACATTGTTCTAATAATTCTTCATAGCCAAATGTATTTTCCAGACCAAAAATCAGTGGCGAATATCCAATGACAGCCGAGTGCAGGCATTGGACTTTTTTGATATTCATTGGTTCATCTCCAGCAGAAATCATCGCAAGGTCAATAAACACTTTCATTTCCTTTTGTCCACCTGCAATAGAATGCAACGTTATATTAAATGATACAGTAAATGATATTCCTAAATTAAAAATATGTGTTTATGGATTTAAGATCAAGAGAAACAATATTCGAATGTTCGAATACCGGCCGAATGTTCGAGTGTTTGATTCCCAAAGTTCGATTCGAATATTCGATTTTTGTAAAGAAAATAATATTTATTCTGCATATAAACAGATGTTGGTACATCTACATTACTCTTTTTGCAGACGACAGTCGTGAATAAGCAATCGATCGTATAACAGCTGCCAGTGAATAACGAGATTATGGTATTAATAAGTGGCATATCAGCGTCTTGGCGAGTAAGATATCCTTTTGCGTCCCGCCGAGATACAGTTTGTCCCAGTCAATCAACAAAAGAATCTATGGAAGTTACAGTGATACAATAATTTACTACAAAGTTATAACCTTAATCGAATTTTATGACCTCTTATGTCAAAAAGGACGTTTATTTACACTTATCTGAAGTCGTTACTTGATGTCTACGCATCACCTCGACAGCGCGTCCCACCCATGATAACATCTTTTCGTGTGTATGTGTGTGTGTTTGGAAGTTTTATGAGGTCCTTCTGTGTCTGAGGCTGCATTATGTATGGACCCGGAGTGTGCCCCAGCACACCTATTTCATTTACATACTAGACTCACGAATGTAGGGACGAATGTTTGAATTATAGCTGCAATTTCCAGCTATTTAGATGTTACTGAAATATTTTCATCTTTGGTGTGGCCTTTAATGTGGGGGGAGCCGGACAATCCGGAGGAAATCCCATCTGTTCGGTATGGTGACCACAAACCAAATCCATATGCTTCCGAGAACGGGGATTGAACCCGGTCGTTTGAAATACTTACTCCAGACTCAACTGAATTGGTTAGTTTAAACGTGTAAATGAATGACATAATAAGGAACGTCATACTCTATTTCCAAAAATCAATCAAAAATTATGTTTTTGTTGTTAAGTAATGATTGCTTCAAAGATGCATAGAAGATACGTTGATGATGTTCGAGTGCGATTTGTGTAATGAGACGTTAACAAGTTCTAAAGTTTTGATCAACGGATTTATAAATCGAATATTCGAATATATTAGAATAAGGACACCGAATATTCGAATATGAGTTCAGGATTCCTTCCAATCCCTAGTTTTTAAGTGTAAAATAAAATATCGTGTTTTATCATTTATGAAAACTTACATTACAGTTTTGAGAAATGATGCTACAATAACTATATGACATACCAATACTATTTAAATAAACCCAAATATTAACAAGTTATTAGCGCAAACAATAAACATGATAATATACTTAAAGTCATGTGCATACATTACATACTTAACCTATAACTAATAGGTTTGCATTTTTAAACATAATTGCTTGAGCTTATCGATATTTAACGGTAATTGTTTACTGATAAATGTCATAAATGAAGGTTATATCCGTTTTAAAAATTACGGTACTTTTCATAGTGTCCTGTAACCATTTGACAAGGTCTTGGCACTCGATAAACGTGATCAAGCATGCAGACATTTCTGGCGTAACATCCTTAAGCAGTCCACTTGTTCTCATAAGATTTTTATCGAAGTCATTCAGTTTCAAGGTACGACTGGTGTGCTGTAACAAAAACCGTAGACGATGGTCTTTTCGAAATATATGTGATTATAATTGTTAAAGGAATATGATCTAAAAAAAGAAGTTAAGCTTATATTCCAACTATGATAGCGCACATTGATGTGCCACTATAAATGTATATATAGTAATATTTGACTAATTTAAGGAAAGCAGTACATGTAAATAATTTTATTGGCAGTATGCTTCTCATCTGGCTATTGATACATACTGCTGTGATGGTTCTGATCGGGCCAAAATCGCCGTCAAGTTTGCATGTTTCTGCCAGGTTCAAAATAGCATTTGCCCCTTCCGCATAGTTGCAAAGTTTTCGAATTTGGTAAAACTGTTCAATTCGTTTGAGCGCCAAATCTTCTGATATGTTAAACATTGTAATTTCTTGCGCAAGCCCCTTTTCATCTCTGAATGAATTTCCAAACATGTCCAAAAACGTGTGAAA
This sequence comes from Dreissena rostriformis, assembly GCA_007657795.1. Taxonomy (NCBI): domain Eukaryota; kingdom Metazoa; phylum Mollusca; class Bivalvia; order Myida; family Dreissenidae; genus Dreissena; species Dreissena rostriformis. The sequence continues at coordinate 30,498 of VMBQ01000809.1, read as the reverse complement.
CATCATGTCTCCAGTGTCAAGTTCCTTGTAAAATGTATGCCATCTACAATATATATAAGATGCCCTTTGATAGTTGATATGAGTATTTCTTAATTGAAGACAAAACTTAAAGTCGATACAGATATTCCTTCTGGAAAAAAACAACGGAACATACATCTAAGACGAGCATATTCTTGACATTGCACGTTAAACTTCTGTTACAACTACTCTACATGATACGTATATACATAGAAAGCATTACCGTCTGTATACAGGTTTCAATACTTTCTCTATTAGTTCATCAACAGACAAACAGTCTGCAGGAACATTTGTTCGATGCTTGCTCCATATAACTTTGAAAACAAAGCTGTCGAAATACTTCGAGCACGGCATCATTATATCCAAAACATTTTTGAATGTCTTGAACACCACAATGTCTGGAATGTAGTCTTCAATGTCTTGGAACTGCGCTGCTCGATCTGTTTCGACTATTTCGTTTACTCGTCGTTCTTCTACATTCGTTTGCAAGATGCGTTGAATTTGCGTTGTATCAACTGAAGATATAAATTCATTATTACTTTACATTTTGGTGCTATGTTTTGTAAATAGTTCGTACATATAAATAAAGCGTACATCGAACTAATGATAAAACCTTAACTCAGCCTACAGTTTCTTGCATTTATTAAAACGTAGTCAACTTACCTTTGTACAACTCACACAGATTCACTAATCTTGCCATGATCAGTGTCTGACATTTGAATTCTTCAACTTCTTTCATTCTCAACGCAATCATGTGTTTTGCTACATTATATTTGTCTGAGTTTGGATCACTTGCTGACACCATTTCACAAAAGTTTTGAGTATTTTTATGTACGTATTCCAATACTCCTATAACAGCGGATCCATTGGCTATTGATTCATATGTTTCATTCAATACTTTCCAAACCACTTGGATTTTTTCGCCGCACTCTGACGTGAATACATATGACGCCTCTCCTCGACGGTGTTTCCCTAAAATTATTTTTCAATTTGTTTTAATGATAACATTATAAAAAGAGAAACAGAAAACAAGCATATGTTAAACAGCGATATAACATCGACATTACGCATCTGTTTTTATTTTTAAATTAAATACATATACATATAATACGTTGAATAATACATATACTATTTTCGTCATAGTTTAGGGTGCTAGTTATTGATTTTGTATTATATATCAACGTACACATGTTCGCAATGAATTGGTTCATCTGTTGCCATTCTAGTGCTAGTTTTAAACAGGCATCGTTTTCACCAGATGACATGAAATGCGACCATTGCGTAAGGAACTGTGTAGACAGCAGTTGGATGTAGCGGGTTTTTTCTGTGTCTAGTAATCCGATCGAATCTAAATCACATCCTCCATACTCTATAACCTGTAAAGACATATAGATACGTGCTGATCGTGAATATAACGTCCTTAAGTAAAACCAATGTCAAAGACATACAAGCAAAATATCATTAACCAAGAATACCTTTCAAAATTATGCAAAACATGTGCAAAAAAAAACAAGTCTTCATTGTTGATTACATGTATATCCATTTTCAAACCCAGTATAAGCTCAGTAAGCCCGGTAACATGTTGCTAACTGGAACTATGCATTGAGTTGGTCATGTGATACTTCAAATTCGCAACGGTGTACCAGAGCCTTACAGGAGAGTTAGGAAAACCTTACATTGAGTTTTACTTTTATTAGGTCATTTACCCGAAATGCAACGGCAGCTATCGACTTCTGCATGTCTTTGCTGTACTTTTCGAAATCTTTGCAATAATGTTCCAAGACTGCTTTTCTGATTGATATCCTCAGTTTACACTGGAAGAAAAAAAAACATCAACGGTGTATCCAATCAATCCCTTCAAATACAGTCTAATCAATGTACCTTTCGTGATTGTTGTTGAATTAATATTACCTCTTGTAACAACGTTTTTTCGAAGGCCTTCGATATTGTGTCATTCCAAAGCAGAAGAATTTCAGCAGACTGCAGTTCTAGACAAAATCCCAAGCTCCATTTCTAAAATCGGAGATAAAAACACAACAAATGGGTTCATGTATATCACATGAAACATAAGCATCAAATTTACATTAAATTATTGGAAACGTTGTTGAGTGATTTTTTTTTTTCAAATATTGTCCACCCGTTATTTCACAAAACAATTATCTTATATGTCACCTGCCTCGAAATATCTGCTAATTGCACTTGAGGAAATATGTTGGTCCCCAAACCAGTCCAGACACTTTTGAACAACGCGGTCGATTGAACCAATATGAGCTTTGTTTTGCTGCGCACTTTCATTTGCCACATTTTGAGTGCTTATTAATTTATCATATATCGCCAGGCAGTGGAGATAGATGTGCACACTGTGTAATCGTTTTCGCCATCTTCCAGAGTCACCTTTGAAGGCTTCAATGACAAGTTGATACGCTATCTGGTGAGCCGTATCCCAGCCCGCTGGTCTGAAATATCCGAATATCAATCAATTCAAAAATGACCATTTCGGTTAAAGAAACAACATCAGCATTTGAAAATCGAAAAGTTTTAAGCATACCCATCTTAAATCTAGGTTATTCGTATTACCTGATTTCCGGCGTAAATGTACCCTGCAAACGCATCATCGTGAAACGAATAGCAGAGTCAATTGCCTGAAGAAAATATTTAAAACAGACATTTCATTCAATACAATACTAAAACAATGTCAGGTCCGAGAAATTGTTCGAATAACAAATCATCAAATAAATTTCAGATGGATAAATATTGTTGGGAATTTAATCCATCTATTCAATAAAACGTCCAGTTCAATTCATATTTGTGTAAACGAAAATAATTGTATGTTCTTCTACAAATTAACAGTTCTACACCCGTTTTCTCCTCAACAAATTGTCAAAAGCGTACAGGTTATACTAACTTTAGCTTCTGCATCATAGTACCGTGAACCTGAAAATGTCTTTGTCCAGAAAAATAATGCGGCACAGGTCACTTCCATTGGCACCCATTCCATGTGCAATTCATCAAGGTCGTTAATATTTAAGGATGCAACGATGCACCGTGGCAAGTAATAATCCATCTTGAAAAGGGGCTGAAGTTTTGCTAAAACGTCCCTCAATGGACTACAGAGACAGATGCAAATAAAACTGTAATACGATGTGTGATTTGGTTATAACATTTAAGTACCAGACACAGATACAATGACAATAATGCGATTTAAAGTACTCGTTTGCATCCAAAAGTAACCGAAGATTACGCAAAGTAGTTTGTACTGGTAAGAAAATGATGCTTTAATGTTTCTTATAATTTCGATTTAAATGTGTCCATCAAATTCTGCACACATATTAAAGATCTTTATGTACATTCAAGAAGTCGGTCATCTCAACTTACATTAGCCAATTCCGCTTCGCTTTAAAAGCCTCCACAATGTGCCACACCTCGACAGTGCCCCACCATTTTCTTGTTTGATCATCATGTTTTAAATCTACTTTGGGTTCCTCGAATGGCGTACACTCTCCACAGGCGAGATGAAGTAATGGAAGACAGTACATCCAAGAAGGATCCTTTTCATCGCTCTGCATGTGCATCTTTGCAAGTCCAACCAATGCTCTCTTAATGGAACTAAAATTGGACATAATTAAAGACTAGTAAAAATGTTACTACCAATTACATAAGTAACACAAGGTGGTTACTTTTAGTGATTTATTATACAATAGTGTATGCAAACAATATTTCGCAACATGAACGATAAAGTGTCGTCTTGATGTAATTTACTTACCCAAAATCTAGCAAACGGTTTCAAGTAAATATAACCAAAAGATTAGCTCTCGCATTGTCGAATTAGCGTACAATTATACTTACTCTTTACTAAAGTGGTTACAGACATAATCCCATTCGACACATTTGTTCGTAGAATCAAACGAAGGAACCAAGAACGAGCACAACTGTTGCCATTCCGGTTGTGGAATTGCAATCTGGATGCTATTGCATGCTACAGCAATCGTCATTGATTGAATCAGTCTTGTTGTACGGTGTTGGTTGGAATATGACAATAACACAACCAGCTTTGCTAAATGATGTCCTGCAATCTGCATTATTAGCAACGTTAGATTTGCAATCGCATATACATTAATTGTTCGGAAAGATATGGTGTTGTTTTAGCAACCGATACATTTACACAATTTAATTACTCGATAGATAAATATANTATATATATATACATACTTTTCAAAACAAACATTGGAAGACTGACAGCTTATTACAGTTTAGTTAAAGTACATCTAAGTTTCATTGGTCAAGTGCGTTTACTTTTAATACTTTTTTTTAAGTCTGATAAATGTAAATAGCAAAATTCAATTAAATGTTATAATAAGAATGTCGGATAAGGTTTAACCTTTTACCTCATTCTTAAATTGCTCCTCTGTTTCCCAGCACCTTCTGTCCACGTAATACACTTTTCGAAGTCCATTTAAAAGCATTTTAAGGTTATCGATGGAATCATGAATAAGTCTTTTATCAAGACTTTCAAGTGGCTGTTGGAATAAACCAGGAACAAAACAATTGAAATAATACTTAGTCATTTGGATATATTCGTTGGTGTCATTCCCAATAAAGAAATTCTTTGCCTTGTTCAACCACTTTTTTAATTTCGGGGTATTTGGGTCAGGAAGAACGATCCCGTCATGTTGATGCCATACCTCTGCAATAAGCAATACGTATGTTAATATTTCAATGAAATACACACCATGGAAATAACAATAGCCAAAGCGTCATAAAAAAACAAACGTTTTCGTATATAAAGCATGTCTGTTGCAACTAAACTCGTTCATTGAAGATAGTCCAGTCGTATATTATCGATATACATAAACGACAAAAATGCTACTACATTTGGAATTACCTTTTTTGCTTATTAAACTTTCGTCAACAAACAGTTTTCTGTTAGGAATGCCTACATTTCCGTGTTCGTGGTATTTTTCCCACCCGTATTTAGTTTTTCCCTCTTCTTTTGATTTTTCCATATAATATTTATAACAAGTATTGGACTTATGAAGCAGTGATCGAGGTAACATTATTTCATAAACGTATTCCAAATAGCTGCCGTTATTCCTGAAAACAAAGTAAATATAATCTTACTGTATTCAACTACTAAGGTTTTGACTTAATCATTAAGTGTATACTTTTATAACGAGACGACATACAACACTTAAATAACTATTTTAATACGCAAAAAATTTATGTATATAGGATTCAAGTATTTAAAAAACGCATGTTTAAGTTAAAATGAGTCTTAATTTTGTTACAAATGAGTATCCAAATGTGTTACATTACCAGTATTAAGTCTACTTACGCGGCACACGGACACAAACATTATACGCGGAGTATTTGATTCTCGTTCATGCTTACTTACAGAATACACGTTAAACGAAAATTTTAGAGGTAAGTCAAAACGACAAATGTCATTTTCGGCGTGCGTATAAAGAAACTTGACTAAATAGAATAATATAATACTACTGTTTTCGATTGTATGGATTATACATAATTTGCATATACATCAAAGCTTTGTAATCGGACATTTAAGACCATGTATTACGGCTTCTTTTCGAGATGCATTACGATAATTTGGCATTAGTACATTGTGATGCTGGATTCAGAAATCGTGTAAACAAGAAGGGATAAGGTTATATTTTTGTATGTCATCGTTCCTTGGAAAGTTGTTATTGTATTGATCTGCTAAATATTAAATCCATGAGTAATTTGATAGTAATTGAATCGAAATATTCTCTGTATTGCTTTTTAATTAAGATTGCGATGCTTTTTTGTAAATGGTTATTTACACGTGTGTGTTTTGTGATTTATTCTGCACTATAAGTGTTATGCCGTCTTATACTCACAATACTTTGCTCTAACAATGTGTGTGTTCTTGAAGCTGTGTTGCATGTACTGTCATGTTTTGTTCAGACAATTGGTCACTTGCCATAAATAAATAGCCTACAGATGTTAATACGAATGTATATAGTAAATATGTCAATATGTAAATATTTTGGAAGGAGCACTTTACCCATTTATCAGCCGGCTAAAATTCTTTTTGTCAATTACCCCTTGTTACGGACACTGCACGTTTATATACGCAAAGAATGTACATATTGATATAAGGTATCATATAATGCGAGGATGGTTCCAGCAATGTTTACTTTTTTGAAAATAGTTTGAGTGAATCAACAATTTAATTGTTATAAAAATTGCAATTGGTTGTTCAGTGACTTACATAGTTTTCCTCATACCATGTGACCGGCTTTCCCACCCGCCTAATGCGTCATCGTGAAATCGTATCGTCAACCTATCGTCAGTGTCAGTCAGAATGTCAGTGTGCACAAGGACATGGAATACTACTTTCACATATGCGTTGTTATCTTCAGGGGTTGTGTTGGCTTGTGCTGATTTGTGAACAACGTTAGTTGTATCAGTTTTAGAATTACCACCGGTGTTGTCCGAGGCAAACCTAAATATAAATATAAAAACCTGACTAAACAATAAATACTCAGTTGATGTTATCGAAGAGACAGCTTGGGGGTATAAAAATATGTTAAAACAGAAAAGTGAGGCAATCGCTTAAAACATACCATTTGCGATAGTTTAAATGTCTCATAAAACTTTTGATATGGAAAATGATATATTGTCGTCAATTATATAGCATTTACTAAAAATCAGTTTTACCATGTAAAATTGGTCCGCAGAAGGTGAGATTTCTGAGGTTAAATTATAAATAATAAAACAAAAACAAAAATATTGATATTAACAATATAGTGTGAATATTTTACAAATATACCTATAAGAAATGAGCTTTTAAAGAGACTTATTAACAGTTTGGAAATGACAATTTTCCAAAAATGTCTAAGATTCAAACTGAAGGTATGCATAGTATTCAAATAGCCAAAATAACGCTCCTGACGAAGAAATTGTATGTATAATGATCAATCAAAATCGGTTAAATCTAAAGCGTTTGTTAAGCTCTTCGTCGATGATTTGAAATCAAATGTATTACTTATACGTTTAAAATTGACTGTATTTCATAAATGCCTGGGTGGCGCGGAAGCTTTAAGTTAAATATTGCTCCTAGAGGTCCCGGGGGTTCAAATCCTGTGCGTAAGAAGACTTGTTAATTCGAATTTTTATAGAATTTAATGTATTGTAATTATTTTAAAGTATTCCAAATATTATACATAAAATGACCTTAATACAAGAGGGCAACGGGACCTAAGACGCTCAACTGAAACATAAGGAACTTAACTATTCTGAGAAGGGGGACTTAAGAATAATAAAATTACTTAATGAAACATTTATATTTAATTTCTAGACACATATGTAATTTCAAACTCGGCTGATATATCATTAGAACAAATATTAAAGGAGGATGTGACAAATATGCGACTTCTGGAGTGTTAACAACTTTTTATAAATTTGACCTGGTGACCTAGTGTTTGACCTCACGTAAGCCAGTTTCAAACTCAGCCACGATTGCATTTGTTCAAATGCTCTGACGTAGTTTCATAAAAATGGCAATATCCGGTCGCCATTTGCAAGGGAAGTTTGCAAACAAACAGTTGTTGAGCTTCAATGTTATTAAAAGTAGAGAAAAAGCAGAGAAAACACACAGGAGACGGCCGAAACATACCGACTATCACCAACTACATATTGCTCCAACGTAACTTGCCCGTCCATTGTTTTTTATAATTTTTTTCGTAAATTTCCAAAACTTGCAACATTTCGGACGTCATTTGGTATCCGAAATTATCTTTGGCTACCGGTATTTTCATTTAACATTTAAAATTACCAAATGACATTATTTTTCTTCATTATAGACTTATATACACTATATTGGGTTGTTTACCGGTGCGGTGCTTATATTGTTTTTTAATGCTTTACTGTGATACTTAACTCAACTGTGATACCCTATATTTATTTGATATTTAATTTAATTTGTATATTTAAGGTTACATATAAGGTTCAACCTCCCAATAGCAATATAGAAACACATTTTTCTTCCTTTCTTCCTCAATTTGCATCTATTATTTCTACTGAAAATGACTTCTAACCAAAACACACTGTTAAGGGGCAGAGCAAAAACCTGACTCCTTTACTGGGGGAGGCACTTTCAGGGCTGGACACGCACCATCTGACCCATAATATCATGCCCTTTTGGTGCCTTCTTCAGTCAGTCGGAAGTGTAGGCTCCATTATGTCCCTCTTTACTATTTTTCAACTGGCCTCATGTTTGGCCAAGGAACTACCTGGGCTTGTTTAGCGGACTGTGCCTTTGGCATCTGGCTGCGTTCTCTTGCAGCTCAAGTCCGCTCAAGCGCTTGCCACCCTTCTCTCTAAAGGGACATTCCAACTAGGCAAAGTCGCGGTCCGGGCCTTATCCCCGTCGAACATTAGGCTTTCTACTGGCTCCACCTGGCTTTCCGAGCTTGGTCAAAATATCTATCCTTACTTCTAGTCCAGTCCCCAACAAAGTTTTGGTAAACGGCACAAGCGTTGTACTTGACATCCGTCCCTGCCCAGTTAAACCTGCCCGGTGTTACAACTGCCAGGGCTTTGGACACATAGCTAGCAGGGGTAAATGCCCGTACCCCACCTCATGTTGTCGCTGTGCCGGTTCATATTGCCAAAGAAGGTGCATCAACAAAACACGTTGGTGTACCAACTGCGGCAGCCAGCACTCCGCATCCTACCAGGGGTGCTCCTCCTATAAGAGAGCTATGAATATAGCTACTCATGCCAGTTTTTATGGGGTCAACTGGTCCGAGGCGGAGAGCAGGCTATTTGCACCTGATACTGTGAGCAACAGCGTGGGCGCCCGAAACACGTCCACCACAACCGGTTCCAAGTCACCACCAAAACATGTCTTATCCGGTAGTATCTTGCCCAATACCGGGAGCACATGTCAAATAGTTGATGGGGTTAGTGGGCAAGAGAACCCCCCCCCCCGCACCCTCAACCTTAGAATAGGAAAACCCCGCCAAATGTTTCTCCCGTAGAACCGGTCGCCCAACAAACACTCGCAATACACACCACCCCCCCTGTATCGCCTATCCAGGGGGACTCACACAATCAGAGACGCCCTCCTGTTGCTACCAGGGGGTTCTCCCCGCTGTCTGATAGTGGCACCACTGGTAGTGGCACGACACTGTCGGACAACTCAATTTTTGACGTAACGGGGCATGACTCTCTGGTATCGGTGCACTCCAGTATATTGGAGCACTTATAAATTTCTGCTGTCGGTGAAATACAGGAGGAGACCCAAGTTAGTGTCCCCCCTTACCGTCCCAGACATCCCCAATGAGCTCCCCTGCCTTTAACACAAGCAGACGTAACTCGCTTGCAGGGGACTCATTTATTAAAATAAAGGATCCGCCAGCAACAGGTCACACTTATAGAAGCGTTCATCTTAGTGAGCTGGCGGACCTTATAGCTGAGATATAAAGGACCAACATAGGCCCACTGGGTGTCGGGCTATATCATACATCTACTCAAAAATAGATTCTCGATTTAAAAATCGCAGAGTATCTTCAACAAAGATACCCCCCCCCCAGACATACCCATCACTCAAAGAAGCCATTCTGGAACTGGGAATCCACCAAAATTAGCAGACCCAGGCTGCCCCCTTCCGGCCAGCGGTCCCCCTCATCTAAAAAGAAAGCATCCGGCCACCCCCGCGAAACTCAAAGGGGCCTGTGTCGGTCATAAGTTAGGAACCAAATCCCCTCGCCATAAATTAAATCAACATTAAACAAGATAATCTCCTTCCACTATGGACTGTCATCTTCAAATCATTTCCACCAACAAACATACCGAAATTAAACATTTTCTGTATAAAAATCCCCAAACACACATTTTATGCCCACAGGAGACTAAATTTTCCAATCAAAATATTAAGCAAATAACCGGCTATTATTGTGAGTTCAAAAATCTTGGTATATTAAATCATCACATTGCTGGGGGCTCGCTATTTATGTTAAAAATAGTATTAATTATGAATATCTGGGAGTGAGCAACCAGTTAAAACCGCATGGTAGTCCTGCTATTGAGGCATAAGCAATTAATTTAGTGATCGAAAAGAACCGGCCCCTTATTTTGGTCAATATTTACTCATGAGGATGTGATCTTGAGACTTTGAACGGCCTCTTTAAGGAATTAAGGACCATTAAAGGACCTTACTATGTAATATTCACACGGACCTTTAATGCACATCACCCCTCGTGGGGTTCCAAAAATTCAGATGCAGAAGGTCGGGCGGTAATTGAATGGTTGGATGAGAAAGACCTTATACTGCTCAATGATGGTTCTCCAACCAGACTTAACCCCACTGGGTTAAACTCTCACATTGACCTGACTGCTGCTTATGCCAGGATAGCCAGTGCGTCTGCATGGGAAACCATTAAAGATACATAAGGATCTGACCATCTCCCACAACAGGTTACCCTGTTCGACTTTACTGCACGAGGAACTGATGCCAAATGCTGAGGGTAGCAAAACAATTTATAGAAAAAACCAACTGAGCCCTGGTTAGGGACCTCTGCTCAGATCTCTTCCTTGCAGATGTTCACTCCCAGGACCCAAATAAGTTTTGTACCACCTTAACGAATAAGATCTTGTCCATGGAGGAATGTAGCATACCGGTCTCCTCCGGTTAAGGCCAGAAAAAGGGTTCCGTGGTGGAATGAGGCGTGCTTCAATTTAATTGTAAAAGATCCCTCGAAAACCATGCAAAGCGGGTCATTTTGGAAACACAAACTCAAAAATTGGAAAGAATTATGTGACTCAGCAATTATTAACAAAAAAACACTGGGGACTTTGGCAAAATATTCGCAGAATTTAAGGAAAGTCATTTACTCCTATGCCGCTACTTAAAAACAAAGGCGAAATTGCCACTAACCCAAGGGAAAGGGCTCAATTTTTGGTTCAACATTTCAAATCTGTCTCAAGTCACTCAAACCTTCCCCTTGAAGCATTGAACTATCAAAAGCGGTTTGAGACGGAGCACAAAAACATTTTAGATGAGCGTGGGGATAACAGCACGCCTCTCAATTTACCCAGTACTCTTACAGAATTATTAAGTGCTATTAACACCAGGAGCAATACTGCCACAGGACCTGACAAAATATCATATTTGATGTTTAAAAATATGCCGGCCATAACTCTAAATAAATGGCTTAACTATTCAATCTGTTGTATAAGACAGGCAAGGTACCACCTGAGATGAGGTAGACCAGAGTGATTCCTATTCCTAAACATGGTAAAGACAAACACGATCCAAATTCATATCGTCCAACAAGTTTAACTTCTCACGCAGGCAAATTACTAGAAAAAATTGAGAGCACTTATTAGAATCTAGAAATATACTTAACCCCTTCCAGTCTGGCTTTAGGAAGGGGCGCTCTACTCTAGATCAGCTAGCTACACTACAACATGACATACTTTCTGCAAAAAAAAAATCAAGGGAAATCATCACTTGCAATTTTGTTGGACCTTTATGCCGCCTTTAATTTAGCATGGACATTTGGCATATTAAAAAAGCTAGCTGACTATGGAATCACTGGACACTGTTTTCACTACCTCAGAGCTTTCCTAGAGGGTCGCAAAAATCAGGTCAAGATCGATGGGGAGTTATCAGAGGTAGCCATAACTAACCGCGGCACCCCCAAGGGGTCCGTAATATCCCCGACTCTTTTCTTCCTCATCATCAACGGCCTACCTGATGCCGTAAAAGACTCAGTAATGGTTATCTCCTAGTTTGCTGATGATTGAGGCACTTGGTTTAAGGGGTCTCACATGTCACGCCTGTAAAAAAAGAGGGCTCAAGCAGGCTTAGACTCTATATGGAAATGGGCAATTGAATGGGGATTCAAAATTTATCATACCAAAACAGTAGGAGTATTATTTGGCGTCCCAATTCAGCCCTCTTTGGACTTAAATTTAGGCGGCATCAAAATTATCTTTGAAAAAGTGGTGAAATTTCTAGGTATGTACCTAGATAAACAGATTAAACTTCACTCACCACTTTAAATATTTGGCAGAAAGGTGCGAGAGGGACCTACATTAAATGAGAATGTTTAGAGGCACAGGTTTCGGATCAGATAAAAATAGTCTCTTAACTCTCTATAAGTCCCTTATACGTCCAAAGCTAGATTGGGGAGCCCAAATCTATGCATGTGCAACGCTTTATGCCATAAAAATGGTTGATGCCATTCAACACAATGCACTTAGGATAGCTCCGATGGCCCTTAATTGCACACCGGGTGAATTGATTGAGGAGGAGGCCACTGTGCTACCCCTAGAACTAAGGCGTAAGCAGCAATCCCGTACCTTCTGGGCCAGGGCTAAGTCTCGGCATGGTTCAAACCCTGTAAACAAACTTGTCGGGACCGTGCCGTTCCCGACAAGTTTGTTTACAGGGTTTGAACCATCAAGGGGAAAAGACTGAAGCGAAAGCATATCGCCCATCCATTTGGTGCGAGTATTAAGACCCTTGTTGAGGATGCTGACCTCGACAAGTTACCTGTAGCAGACCTGAGGACCTCCAAGAACCCCCCCCCCTGGACATTGCACCCATAGATGTTGCCATATCTCTCTCAAATAAAGTAACTAAAACTAACTTGCCGCACCTCATCAAGTCAGAAACACTCTCACTTATAGATCATAAGTATGCTGAGCATATAAAAAATTATACAGACGGCTTCAAATGCCCAAACTCTGGATTGGTAGCCAACTCATTTGTTATTCCTTCTTAAAATATTTATAAAAAAAACACTGGCTCAGCAACAATTTTTTCAATTTTTTCAGCAGAACTTTTGGCAATTAAGTACTCTTTGTGCTGGATATTGATCAATAAACCTACTAAAACTGCTATTCTATCAGACTCACTGTCATCGCTTGAGTCTAAAAAAAAACAGGAATAGCAGATCTAGGCCTGATATTTTATCAAACATTTTGGAACTCCATCAACAGTGCCTTGATAAAGATTTAAAAGTCACATTAGTATGGTGTCCAGCACATGTCAACATTAGTGGGAATGAGCAGGCTGACAGGGAGGCTAAGAAGGGCCTCTTTAGGGGGGCAGTAGATGCTGGGGAACCCCTGGCGCCTACCGAGATCTACTCCCAGGAAGATAAATTTGTCGTAGGTGAGTGGAATCTCCGGACTGACAATTTGGCTTCCCGTAGACATACTTTTACCAGACCCGTGAAAATCCTCAGGCCGCCTGACAAATACTCAGCAAGCATTGTGCTAGACAGAGCCATCACGCGCCTGAGGATAGAACCACACTCTTACCCGTCGGCGCGGGATAGTATGTCCTCGGGCTAGACCCTGCATGTCCTAGGTGCCTAGGACCCTTCACTGTACCCCACGTGCTGCTACATTGCCAAAACTATCAGGCACAGAGAGACCAGCTCCAAGCTGCATTGCACTCCCATGGACAAGTTTATAACCTTTCCAACGAGCAAGACCCCAAGGGAGCAGCAAGGGGCCCGGTCTTCTCTGCCCTTGCCATATACCTACTAGACTGCCAGATAACTGACAAGATCTATGTCATTTGGGGAGGGAGAGCAGCAAACACCCACTTATGTTCAACAGTCATGTGACTGTTTTCTTTTAAAATTTGTGATAACTTTGTATAAATTTGACATAGTTACATTATAACTGTGTTGGATTTATATAACTTTCACTTTCTAAATCAGGCCAATGGCATTGACTTGATATTCTTTATTTTAAAACATTTTAGTTGATATAACGTTAGTTCGCCCTATACATATTTCAATGTCTTAAAACGCCCATATTTTGATGCAGTTTTTAACTAAAAGAAAGGACGAAGAAAGGACGAGGCTGTCCAGTTGCCTGGGTCTGTTGGCTGCATTGCACCCCCTCTCTTCCCCTCTGACACCCCCTTCAAACTCGAAGAACCATGTCGGACTGGAGTGCACGGTGCAGGGTCTTATACCTTGCATTAACCTATTTTTTGCCCTATCTAGTTATGAGGATGCCACACACAATCCAGCAGGGGTAATATAACTGAACATAGTATAAGGGAGATAATTTTGGTGTGGAAGTTTTATGAGAGTTTTTTTTCCCTGGATCGATTCAAAAAGCAATCGACCAATGAAAAACTGCTTTCTTAGCAATGTTAAATATGCAAAGATTTTTGTTGAGTTTATAAGCGTTTGTAACGCTTTTTAACAGTTATACGTAAAGATATTTTTAAATAATTAGATTTTTATTAAAGCACCGCACCAACACTGCAAAGTTTCCTTATGTATACTTGGGTCAGCCCAGTAAAATCGGGCTGACCACATGGCTTTATTCTGCCTTTTACAGCAGAGTTTATATGTTAAGCAGTGTGCTCGGGCAATGGTTTTTAACCGAAGCCCCGAGGATAAACAACTCCATGTACATGAAGATGGGACAATAAATTTAGACAATAGACCGTTAACAAGGTTTAACAATAGCCATTTAAGGAAAATTGCACCGCTCTTTGTCGGTCATGTTTTTCAACCGACCGGAACCATTTTGGAATTTAGCCGAGATATCGTTAGAACTAATGATTTGACTAAGTTTCATGAAAATGTGACTACAATGATGCTTGTAGAGTGTTCACAATGTTTCACAATAGTTTTATAAGGATAACTGCTCCGCCCCTGGCGACCATGTTTTTCGACGAACCATAACAATTTTCGAACTCGGCCGAGCAATTATTACAACAAATGGTCTGAATAAGTTTCATGAAGATCGGACTAAAATGTGACTTCTAGAGTATGCACAGGGTTTCACTATAGCCATATAAGTAAAACTAAACTGCCCCCTGACGGTCATGTTTTTCGACGAACTAATACCATTTTCAAACTCGGCCGAGAAATCATTAGAACAAATGTTGTGACCAGGTTTCATGAATATTTGACTCAAATCTGCATTTAAGAGTGTTCACAAGGTTTCACTACAGCCATTTAATGAAAACTTCAATTTGACCTAGTGACCTAGTGTTTTACCTCATGCTCCCCAGTTTCAAACTCGACCAAGATGTACTTGGGACAAATGTTTGGATTAAGTTTCATGAAGATTTGACAATTAATGTAGCCTCTAGAATCTTCACAAGGTAAATATTGACGCAGCACGACGAACGATGAACGACGTATAAAAGGCGATCACAAAAGCTCACCATGAGCACGTTATGATCAGGTAAGCTATAAAGCGAAAATCTGTGACCAAGTCCCTTTAAACAAATTTATCCATCAGCATGAACATATTTGTAAGACAGTATAAGATGAAAAATAATATATTCCTACTTTGAATCGAGTTGTTCCTTGCTGGAGACATCATTATTCTGAAAAGAAAAAAGGGTTTGGTGGATAATATGTCTACGAACAACGAACGTTTAAATCATTTTTGACAAAAGAAAATCGGTGTTAGATGCATTGTGCTTAATCTTATAATCCATAAAATATCCCATCTGGTATGCCTTTACAATAATATGTTTAAGAGCAGTAAACTGTGTTGTTACTGCAGAGTCAACTTTATCCACGTCATAGCTTGACAAACAGTTCAAGATGTTTCTGAATCAATTTCTGAACAAGTATATTAATAGGAAATGGTACCATTGCGTCCTTCTCAGTTTTCGATGCAGATGACACACCAGCTGTGTTGTGTTTCGGAAAGAAACTAGGGTCAGATGGTGCAGTCGATTTATCTTCGTGCGTTTTATCGTTGTCTCCTTTACATGTCCTTGTCCCTTCACCAAACACCGGTTGTTTTTGTTCATTGTGGTGCGTGTGTTGCCTCGTAGTTTCGTTATTTATAGATGCGCTTGTGGATGACTTTTCAGAATTAATTTCCGCTTTGTCGACTAAAACAGACAATTTACGTGAGTACAATTGTGATACTGCAGTAATGCCTCAAGCACATCCGTGTCAAGCCCATATTAGATAATGTTTACTTCGAACGTATCTTCAAAACGTATAGGACCTTTAGGCGACCGTGCGTTTAATGTCCCGATCGCTATATCGCCACAACAGGCAATAACATATGCGATTGAGTTTTGTGTGAAACAGCCATCGCGCGAGAACCATTAAGGCAACTTGCGTACATTGTACGCTTAACTTGAAGATACCCTACATTTGAGTTTCGTTATTGCTTGTGACATAATGAATTTGCGGAAGAGAAACAAATAAATTGCGCTCTGACTACACTATCTTTGTCAGTGCGACCACTCCTTTACTAGATTTAAAATCATGTATAGTATCTTTTTGATGCATATTCCATTCATAGCATATATTTATTACATATCGTTTCAATTAATAGTAACAAATTGACGTCGCGAGCGGGCCGTTATTCGTACCTGGCGGGCAAATACGATCATATCGGCCCTTATCACAAATTAAAGAAATAATCGAAAATAATGCTATAATAATTAGACGTAACACAATTAATATTAATTGAAACTGAAACTGTATTGTAGATTTGATTGATGACACTTTTCGCAGCGGACCGATTATAGACGTCCGGCCCAGCTCTGTTGTGTGTTATTGTCTAAATATAAATTAAAAGTCGTTCAAGGCGCAAAACAATCACTCATAAAAACACGAACAAATACTGTTGTTTGCGATTTATGCGTTGGCCCTGCGTTAACATTTAACATAATTCATAGTTGCACTATGACCACGTTTATTGGGAAACGATGCAACGTAACCGATTTCCCATGTACGAGTAGTTCTATTTAAATAATGTGTATATAATGACATACACATCATTTTTCTGTTTTATCTTAATGGCTAATGCGCTCCATGGTTGCGCAAAATATAAATAGAAATTGAGAAGAGCAGATATGAGAAAGTCCTATTAGATAACCAAATTACGTTATGAAATGAAGGGTAATCAGAAGTAGGTCTTAGACGCGTCGTTCGTTATCAATAAGTGTGGGTGAAAAAGAAAGATAACGCATGTAGGAATAAATTACCTTCACGTGTTTCATTTGTTCCCACTGGGTTACTGGTTTGAAGTTCATTTTTGCGCGGTTCGTTTGTAAGATCAATTACTTTGTTTCCACAGAAACCACAAAAGTTTTGATCAGGTTTCAAAATAGCGCCACAAAGATTTCCATCTTTAAGTTTTGCGGAACATGTAATTGTAGTTTCTCTGAAGTTTTCACCATCTGTCCGACTTCCACATTTCGGGCAAAACGGAAAACTGCTTTCAGTCCCACAGTCCGGATTCGAGCACTTCATCGTTTACCTGAGTCTATGTAATATAAAATAGTTCAGATGTACAAACATACAACTATGTGTGAAGTCAATTTTCCAAAGCCTATCTCAATGAAGGCATATACGCTTCTGTTGTGCTTTCTCTATTGTATGTATATTTCATCTCAAAACCGATTAAACTGTACACTGAAAAAAATGGATATAGATTCTAGAACCGCTGATAGTTAGTCGACAAATGATCTTATACATTAAAACAATAATAATAGTAAAATTTTACGGAAACCAAATAGACAACCCGAACATTTAACGAGAAGTTTCTTACCAAACAGAACAACGTGTCTGATAGATGTAGTAAAAAGTAATAAGGAAAATTATATTGTTTGGGGACAAAACTGCGAAAAAGTACAACCATTTGGGAAACAATCATATATAACGTGGACATAACTAGGTTTACAGATATTAATGTATAAATGAGTTAGACCTTTGCAGTTGACCCAAGAATATTTTTTTCGCAGAGATCCACTACTTTAACAACCATTGAACCTTCAAATATAGAAATTATGAGTATGTGTTATGTAGATATTGTTCAGAAAATGAATATCAAGTTTTGACATTACATTCACAGAAAACAATATCGCTATTGGTTAAAACCAATATAACAAGTACCGATCACAAGCTTTTTCTAACTTCTGTGTGTTTTTATCTTTTGGTCGATTCAAATTTTCCAAATCGGGATCCTTATTTATTCAACTACATAAAGTTCATTTGAATATACACAAAAAGTAAGAATTTTATTGAGAGATCAGAAAAGATCATAACGGTTGTCACTAATTATAATCTAAATTATTTTGAATTTGTATTGTTGGCAATTCATATAGGTTAACACACATGCCTTACTTGTTTCTCTTTATTTTATTATCGCGCTACTTAGATAATTTAATTGGGACACAATATTTTCAGAAAATCAGAAAATAGGCAAAGAACGCTAAGCCTTTTGAACGTGCTCAACATGTAAAGCGCACTGTTTATTGGTATGAAATACAACTTGAGTTTCAGCCAAGAAGGCATTGAAAAGATTGAAAGCAATTGACACAAATGAATAATTTATCTGTCGGCAATCTGTTGTGCAACAGCGGGGTTTACAAATACATTGTGAAGTTTTCAAGTGTAAATGAATGCAATTCATGCAATGTAATAATATAGTCCACATGGCATGATCTTATGTATAAAAGTTAATATTTATGATGGTATGACTTCAATAAATAAAGGAAATTATTTATAGGATTGAAAGCAAATTAAAACAATTAATTTATCTTTGGGTAAACTGTAGTGCATAAGCGGATATTTAAAACACATTGAGATGTTTTCAAGCGTACTTTAATGCAATTATTTCAATTCTATAATATATTATATAATGCATAATTTTATATAAAGAAGCGCATGTCTTAAATTAAACATATATTATTTTATGTCTTAAATAAAACTTTTGACATTTTGTCCGATCCACTGATTCAATATTTTATGTGTACAGTGTCTTATAATTCCATTGAAATCTCAAATAGTTTACTCAATAACTTGTAAGGCATCTTATTTTAAAGATACATCCAGGTTACTTCCAATCCTGTCCATTCTATCATTTATAATCCTGTGCTTCGATTTCATTTTGTTATGCTTTTTATAAACATATGTTGATGATCTACTGAATATAACAAGCAGATTTGGGAAGTATATTACTTAATGCACCGAATTCATGGTCCATAGTATATGGACTTTTTAAGGAACGAAATTATTTGCAGAACATCGTTTAAAATAGTGCAATCCACAATAAAAGAAATCGAACAAAAGTAAATTACCTTTTGAGACGATGTCTGCTTAACACGTCGTCCATGTTGTTTCCGTTTTCTGAAAAGCTATTTTGTCTTCCTCATAGATATCAAGGTTAAGCTATGAACGAGACATATACGGTGCAATATCTCAGACATGCGCATTACGATCATGAATTACACTATTGATCGTAGTTGCATATACGTGGTCAGGTAGCTGAATTTGCTCGTATTATATTAAACAAAATGGTAAGTCAATACAATATAATATAGATTCGACGTTGATATGTTTAATTTCTCTATATACAGCAAAATATACAGCATTCAATTTCATGCAAACAGTATCATAAAACTTTTTCAATAAACCGTATTATGTAATGTGAAACATTATACATTTTGAACAAGTAATCGTTCACGTTCAATAATGTTTAGCCCTTTGTACCAATCAATATCAAAACTAGGATAGCTAGGATAAAGGCATGTTTATTGCTTATTTTTGAGGAGATATAATTACATACAAACATAAGGGACTTACAGAAATACGTCATACATGTACTATACAAAACCAACATGAAAAACGAGACATAAGCCTAAGTTTTAAATGATATTTTTTAAAGAGGCCAAATTGTATAACAATAATAACACGTCTAGTGGACAATTTATATACCGCTGGCCAATAGAGTATTTGCTCCCGCTCCTGCACGCGGAATTTGTAAGCAGTTTTTTCGTTATGAAAGCTACAAGTGTACCGCTTCTTTAGCACGTATTTGAAGTTAGCATGTTGAGCCTATTTAGCAACTTTATTAAAAAGGTTGAAATGTACAGCCTATTTAACATGTTTAGCCTATTAAGCATCTTATCTAACATATATCGCCTATTTAGCAAGTTTATAAAAGAGCATAACCATACAACATATTTAGCATACTCATTGGTATATTTAACACCTTAAGCCTATTTAGCATGTTAATTAATTATGATAAAATCAACAACATAATAACCTATTTTACAGCCTAATTAGCTTATTTAGCTTATTTCGCAAGTTTATTAAATCAGATACCATACACAGCATAGTGCGATTATTTTGCATATTTAGCAGCCTATTTAAAGGTCCTTATGCCAAACAAGAGTTATCCCCCCCCCCCCCCCCCC
>VMBQ01000809.1:0-10158 GCA_007657795.1 Dreissena rostriformis | reverse complement strand
CCCCCCCCCCCCCCTGGCATTCAATAAACAAAAAGGCGTTAGTTTAGTATGTTTATGATAAATTCCCCATATATTTTTACATATAAAAATTAGATGGATTTTCGCGTACGATGACTATGTTGCTACTTACTAAGTCTAGATGCATATTATATTTGTGTCAAAAATTGTGTTCTTCTTAAATGTATTGTATTGGTATATAAATTACTCATTTGAGAACGATTTGTAATGTTAAATCCTTTTCGTACATTACAATTATATAATTATATTGTATTAAATATACTAAATAAGTTGAATGCCTTCAACCCGGTTGCAGAATGTTAATGCAATTATAACATATTATGCATGCAACGAACATGGTGTACTCTGGGGTATTCAACTAGTCCACCCTCTATTGTGAGACCTTCCTTAATGGGTAGTCATTTACCAACACTGACCCTGGAAATAGGATACTGCTTAGAGAAATCAGAAAATGTAAATAAAATTTGACATTCTGTAGTTATTGAATTATAAATTGTGCTTTTGCAAATAAGTGCAAATCATAAAGTAAACTGTTTAAAACATGTAAATTTATATTATTTAATTGTGTAATATATTTTTAATACAGTGTAATATACTAGTTATTTGTGCAGTTTCGGCGTGAAGTTATTTACATGACTGTCTCATGGGTAATTTAATAAGCACATAATACAAAAACAACTACATTTAAACTTAAAGCTTTACGTAAAATGTATTAAAGTAATACAGCTGCATTAATACAGTAACAACAGATTGACAATCTCCGTGTGTACGTGACTTGCAATAGAAAGGCATGCGCTTACGTGAGAAAATGAAGACGTCAATATTTTCGCTCTACATTTTCTGCATTAAATGTAGACATGAACACGAGTGAGTACTTTGACTTCCTCCATAGCCAGGAATATGTACGTTACTCAAGTGATGAGCCAACGAAATAACTTGCTGTTCTCTACGAATAATACGCAACGCATTCCCAATTATACATGTCCACGCCCAAAACTACGGCTACATCGCAAAGAGTAGAGAACAGACCATCCTTAGACATAAGGTATTTCAGGACTTATATAAAATCTCACAGAACATGGGTTTGAATCTTTAAATGACAACCTGAACAAAATACAACAAGAGCTCGGACGATTTGAAACTAAATGCGTTACCATGAATGTGCAAACAGCAGAACACAAAGAAAGTGTGAATAAACTGTCCGACCTTAAAAGACACAAGAAACAAACCCTGGAACGAAAATTGTGTGACCCCAGTGAAAACAGAAGTACAGGATTAGCTCCATATCGATAAAAAGGGGGTTTTATATCGGTTACAAATTCTCAATTAAATTCCTTATAACTATTCATTATGTTCCTTAAATAGTAAGTAACAACGAACACCATATTGGCCACGCCGATAGAGTATGATAGTGATATTGAGCGATTTCAGAGACAGAATAAACCACATAAATGGCACAAAAACAGGTACTGCCACTGAAAGTTCTGGCCAAAATTGCTGTGTCCGCAAACCATGCAAAGCAAACTGACTTTAGGTTTCTTCAAGATACACTTACCACAGAGTCATGTCCTGAATACAATGGATATGATACGCAGTTGTGCCGAGAGCAGGGGCGTACAGTCAGACGCAATACAAATGTAGATTATTTGCCACTTATAGATATGAAACCTGCAGATCCAGACACGAAAATGACATCTCTACAAAAGGTAAATGTATTATCATCACAGTATGGTAAGAACTTCACTGTATTTACAGGTGATCTACAGCTATATAGAGTTGCAATCCATATTATCTGGGCATACCCAGGGCTGTTTCAGGATGTAATACTACGTCTCGGTGGTATGCACTTCCTGGCCAGTTGTGTGGGGTCAGTGGAAACGCTTATGGCAAATAGAAGGTTTGAAAAGCTGCTTGAGTCAACATTTGCTGTAGTCTCCAAACTCTTAAATGGGAGAAAATATTTACAGAATGTACGGGCATTAAGAATAGTGACAGAGGAATTGTTAAGCATTTGCAATTGTTTGATTAAAGCAGTAGGTATTATAATGATGTATGTTCGAGCAGAAAGAGAAGAAGATTAGCCGCTGCATTTTGCATCAGTTAAGCTCGTGTAACAATACTGATTTGCCGCTGCACACCTAAACTACGCGAGACACCTCTATTATTTAAGGTCAATGGGTAGTGTTTAAGTCAGCTTATGTAAATCATTTGTGCTGAACGAATCTGTGAACATGATGTTCGCATCTAGTGTATAATCTATTATGCGGTACAGGTGTGTGTCAAATATGGTTCCTAGTTTCCTTTTCTTTTGATCCTACAGCTAAATGATTTTATAGAACATAATAGGATCCATCCATGTGTGGAGGAAGGTCATATTACTCGGAATCAACTATAAAGTATTCATTTTTAGTAAAATCGAATCAGATTCAACAAAACAAACAAGTTGATACCAAGATGTAATATATTTTAAACACAAAATGCAACACAAACAGCCAAAAAACATTTTTTTACAAATATTAAGCGTGCGTGCTCATGACGTCATTATTAATACGTTAAACGAGAAAAGTCGTATTCTTTCCCGGTAAAACTGCAGCTTTTAAGCGATTTTTTCATTAGCTCTTTAAAATCGGGGACGTAGAGGTATGATGAACAGAAAAAAACAGGTTAATTTTTTTAATTATTTTGTACGATAAATAGAATACTATGTTAGTGTGATTGTGTACTTAAATTTATCCTACTCGTCTCAGAAAGGCTTACAAGGCTCGGCAAGCCTCGCCATGTTAACCTTTCTTCAATCGTGGGATAAATGTAAGTACACAATCATACTAACATAGTATTCTCTATAATCTCTTCATTATAAGGTAAAATAATACATTTCAGGGATTTTGGTTGATAATATTTAATAGTTATTCACAAAGACAATTAATTCAGTTTGGCATCATGACATTCCGATTCAATGTAGAGGAATGGAATTTTACATGTAATTATTTGCATAAGCTACCATATTGGCAGCCATCTTGCGCATAATCTGGAATAGTTTTTTGATTAATTCACTTCCAAAACATTAACCATCATAATATCATTCTATTTTAGGTTGAAAAAATCCAAAATAATGGATAAAAGCATGATTATATCACCACATAGGTCCAAATGCTGAAAGGGCGGTCATCTTGGACGCCATCTTATATTTCTCAAAACCCCAATAATACTAGCCCGGCATCATTTGGATTCTTCATCAGAAACATGTCCCTTAATAAAAAACGCTTTAATATTTTCTATACACCCAAAGTCCGGGTATATGTCATATTCTGCCAGACTACCAATACCAACGCATGAGGGAATTGCTTGAGAAAGTTGGAGGGTTGGCACGTGTGCACCCAGCTGTATGACGTACCTTTTGAGTCAAAAGTAAGAAGGTACACATAAAGGTACAAAAATACACCAACAGACACAAACTTGTGCCTTCATGCATACAGATTATGCATACAGGCATATATTTAGGCCTACATACACATTTACACATATACCTCCACGTACAGTTTGAGCCTGTATGTACACTTTCAGCCTGTAGGCATTAATTAATATCTGTAGATTATCTTGGAGGTTGGTTTACACATTTTGACTATATATCGCTTATTTTGTTAGGATTCTACCATACATCATGGTTCTCAATCGTATGGGGCTTAGTAACATGCAAAACCCATAACCGTAGAGGCAATGTCAATGTCACACATTGAGGTTAAATATCACAATTTCGATGAATTCTTCATAATTTTGCCATTACGTCCATATGCATCAAGGGATTCTAGAGTTACTCTTTTTAATTGTTCTCCTTAATCTGGCTGTGTGTCACAGGTAAGACTCGGGTTTCTATGGTCAATGTCAAGGTCACACATTGAGGTCAAGGATCACAAATTTGATGAATTATTCATAATTTAGCCATAAATTCACTATGCATAAATGGATTCTGCAATAACTTTCTCCAATTTTTTTCCTTTATTTGGCAGTGTGTCACAAGTAAGACGTAGGTCTCTAGGGTCAAGGGCACATTCTGAGGTAAAATGTTAAAAAACAAGATGTTTTTGTGAAACACTATGCCTCCCCCCAGTAGGTACCCAGGCTTACTTATGATTACTGGCATTGGAAATGGCTTATGTTAAAATATGTGACCTTTGACCTTGAAGGATGACCTTGACCTGCCAACAATGAAAATGGTGAGCTCAATGAAGTACACATGCATGCCAAATATATAGTTTCTATCTTAAACGGTTGAAAAGTTTTGGCCAATGTTTAAGTATTTGAGTTTGTAGAAGAACTTGACCTTTGACCTAGATGGGTGACCTTGAAGTTACAATTCACTATTTCAAACATTCAGCTGTATGAGATACATATGCATATGAGATATGAAGTATGTGAAATAAGTTGTTAAGAAGTTATAGTGTATATTTAATGAGCGATTTTGACCCATATTAGTTGACCGTTGACCTTGAAGGATGACCTTTACCTTGATCTTGAAAATGTGCAGCTCCATGAGATACACATGCATGTCAAATATCAAGTTGCTATCTTCAATATTGTATAAGTTATCATTTTGATCCATATATTTTACCTTAGACCTTGACCTTTCACCACTCAAAATGTGCAGCTCCATGAGATACACATGCATGACAATATTGCAAAAGTTATGGCCAATGTTAAAGTTTGACGCAAACAAACCAACAAACCAACAGACAGGGCAAAAACGATATGTCCCCCAGTATATACTGGGGGACATAACAATAATTAAATATGCCTTATTGTGTTAGGATTCTACCATTCATCATGGGATTTGCACCCATCCATAGACCAACTTAAGTTGGCAGGAGATATCAATGCAATCTATTTGCTTGTTATATCGTGAATAGGGACTTTCTTGAAAGCATAATAACTCTTAAATTAATTATGATAATCCCCATGTTTAAGAAAACCATTATCGATAAAGTAGCAATAAAGAACAAACTACTACTGCAATATAAAACAAACATACAAGTTGTATCTTTTTATGTTTATTTATCAAGTCTAAAATTTCATTTGATAATATGAGAAACATAAAAAGGTGGACAGGGGTATAGTGACTGCTGGTTATGAACAAAACGAAAATGCATGAATAGTTGCATCGAAGACACAATTCAACAACTTCTGTGTTGGGTGTAACCATCAGTGAAAACTGTTAATTGGAGAAATAAAGGTTGTCTCCCTTGTCCTTATAACTTGGCTAAAGGAATATTGAAATTTCCACACAATTCCTTACGAAAATGAAGGAGATGTATAAAATGCTGGGAATGTTTCAAAACATGACAAGGCACAGGCCATCTAGTAACTTTATCACAGGTTGTTTCAAGACATAATGTTTAATAAAGATCATCACCAAGTTAAGAGCTGCATCCAATGTATAAAGAGCCGTATTTAAAACGTATTGCTAAATAATATATTTGGCACAAATTGTCTTTAATAAAACCATACTGTCCTGATTGCAGAAAATATGTGTACATTCCAGGATTTATGTCTGATAAAAATGTCTACAATTAAATAGTTTATTACATAAAATATTGCAGAATGCAAAATTTGGAAATATATTTTGTATACTAATTACATAGTTGCAGCACAAAAACTACAGTAACAGTTTTCACTGACAGTGGTAACCAACCCAATTCGTAATTGATGGTTGCTAACATAGGCTTGACAGCCTACACAGTTAATAGCAGCCTCTGCTGTGCTTTACAACAAGGCAAAATGTACATTGTATACTGGACGTAATATTTGTAACATACAAACAACGCATAAATCCTTGGCAAAACTTTCCGTGTGAAGCTTTTTACAAGACGCTTAAAAATATAAATATATAATATATCATATATGTTACCTAAAACATATAACATTGCAAATTGTCAAGCACACATTATTTAGGGGTGGGAGTTAAAATGTTGTATTTGCCTAACAGCTTGTATATAAGATACAATGACTTCACGCTCAACTCAAGACATTTATGTCATTCCAATAACACAGTTGGTTTTATAAATATATCTTGGAGGGATCAGTACAAAGGCACAACTTCTTGAAGGCTATGTTCAACATGTCAAACTACTATAGAGACAACATGTGTGACCAATAAAACAGTAGCTCTTATCATGGGTACAGACACATCACACTGAAATCATTGAAACCATGTCAGATATTCAGTAATACATTTACGAGCAAGATGTAGTAATAGAATGATTATTGCCAAATCAAATCACAATTACATGTTCGTTGTTTTTCTTAACATTACCGTTCACCAGTTAAAGGCAAGACATGTTCAGTAAATAATTATGAATAATAATAAACAAGGCATGTCACCATAGGATGACATATGCACCCTTTTTCCACATTTTCTAAACCTAAACGCAAAGTGTTTTCCCACATTTTTCGAAACCTAATCGCAAAGTTTGACGG
Organism: Dreissena rostriformis; assembly: GCA_007657795.1. Classification (NCBI taxonomy): domain Eukaryota; kingdom Metazoa; phylum Mollusca; class Bivalvia; order Myida; family Dreissenidae; genus Dreissena; species Dreissena rostriformis. The sequence goes on along the minus strand of VMBQ01000809.1, from coordinate 3,669 downwards.
AATTTCAGACGGACAGACAGATGGACAGTGTGATCAATATATGCCCACCTTCCGGGGCACAAAAAAAATCTTGCTCAGTTTTAGAAAATGTCATGTATAAATGCTTGTATTTCCCTGTAAAGATTGTTGTTAAAATTATTTGCACTTATATTCAGTCACGTTTGCAGTAAGTAAGAAGCCGCTATAAAAAATAAACAGAAAAAAATATATAAAATTTTACTGGTAACAATTCTATTGTGTTTTATATTAATACATATGTGTACACCCAAAGAATTACAAAGGATAATTTTACTTATTACAATTATGGTACATTGTCAAAACAGTTTAATGTCCGAATCAACAGTTATACTTAAATGAACAACAAAGGTATAATGAATAACAGAAGTGTGTACATAGAGTTTAAAATTATCAATAAATGTTTATAAATACCAATACATTATATAAAATGTATGAAATGTTATTAAACAAAATAATAACTAGTATAAGAAACACATTTAATTCACCAAATAAGGCAAACATTTTATTAAAATATTTAGTTCTAAAAACTGTGTTGCAGTACACTGTTTTACAAACACAGCAGTTAAGAGTAACATAAATTGCATATTTTTAAACTGAACTAAACGCAAATAAGAAACGTTTCTTTGCCTTACAGCACTGTCTTTTTAACTCAAAAGGTATAATGAGCCTATTGTAATTTCTGTAATTTTGTATGTAACAGCAACTAATGTTTGATTCTAATGGACATTATCAATGGAGAAGTAAAATACAAGAAAAACAGGTTTTTTAACATACTTTAAAAGTTCATCTGATAAATAATGTACTTTCGTTAAAAACTTACAGCGTGTGATTCTCAGTCTTTATATGAACTGCACAAACATATTACTAAAAGAACAACATTAAGTATGTAACCTTTGTAAAACCATAAACATTTTCGAAAAACTAAATGAAGATGAGAAATGCATATTCTCCGTCGCTATAATGGAACAATAAAAATTTCAGCAAATTATGTCATTTTTTCTATTAATCAAAATGGATGAAAAATGTTTTCTATCAGATAGAATAAAACAGTTGAAGATAAAAAATAACAACAACAAACTCGAAAAACAAACTGCCTTTACATGTTCACAACCTGTTTTATTTTCAGCAGACTTCAGTAAAATAAAAACATACTTAAGACAACAGTGGAGTAAAAGAGCGGTTATTAAAAGGTGAAAAGTTCAGAATATACAGAAAAAGATATGGCAATCAGCTTCACAAATACTTCTTCAGACAACATTATCTGTATCAGTTTCAGAAATAAGGCAATCGTTTGCATATTTTATCATAATACATGGCAAAACATATATCTCAGGAATTCAAGTTCTTAAAAATCTGACATCAATCCAGAACAATTTAAAATAAGTTTTAATCCATAACAAGAATATAGGATCTTACAAAACCAATGATCTATGATTCTGAAATGGGAAAATTCCTTTTATAAGTTCTGTGATTGCTGGCCAAATTTATCAAGCGATTTGAATTGCTAACCCTCTACAATTTGCCTTGGTGGATTTTGTTACAAAATAACACAGGTTCATACAGGTGGGACATTCCGTATGTAAATACTCTATAAGCATGCGCACAAACAGCAGAAAAATAGCACTTTACTTTTATATTACACTATGTACAATAGTTAGTTTGTGAAGAGGTTAACTTCAAAGCAAACCTATGTGAATAAAACTAAGCATCAATCAAAAATGAAGAAATTTAATGTTAAAGCGAAAAACTAAACAAAAATTTCTCACACCACCCAAAATGGTTTAATCTAAGATTAAATTTTTTAAAAATCTTTAAACAATAAAACAACATGTTTGCATTTGAGAAGAATTCATTTACTTGTACATCCGAAATAACCAAGGCCAATAAATAAAATTAATTCATTTTTACATATAATAAGGCTACATAGATAAACAATTTATTACAATTAATGTGTTAAGTAGAAAAACATAACAGACAACATATTGCTTGCAATAAAAGTGTTATAACATAAAACACCAAAATGACTATTTGAAAATATAGACCATCGAATCGTAAAAAATACAACATTTTCATTAAACAATGGTTATTACATAATCATGAACTAACAACATGGTTATCAATACAGTACGGAAATCAATATAAGAGTTGGTAAAACGTTCCAATAAAAGATACACCAAACTTAACAAAAATACATGTGTCCCACTTATACAAAAATCCTCAATCCAAAAGCGAAATTTTGAGAACATGTGAGAATTAATGAAGAAGTTGTCACACAATAATAAATCCAAGTCACTGAGTTGGGCATCAAGAAATGATGGTGCCATGCTCCTGAACACTAAAAAATAACCGCTGCATTTAATGAGCATAAAAAGATTGAAAATAATTATGCATCCTTTTCACAGCACCATCATTTTGAAAATGGGTATAAAAATGGTTCATGAAATCGCAATCCTACTGTATGATACAAGCAAGACAGATGTCCCCCCCCCCATTTAGGCCTTGTTTGTTACCGAACTGTTTCACCAACTCTCATATTGACCTTCCATCCTTGCATAGGACAGCTAGATTTGAGATCATACAAATATAAACAAAACACCANACTATCTTATTATTAAGACCTCCCAAGGTAGAAACTAAAAACAACATGTTTTTCATTCAGCTTTGCAGATATGACGTATAGCTAATAGAAATTCAACTCACGCAAAAACAAAATATCTGATTTGCAGTGTAAAAAAACAACATGCACATAGTGGGAGGTAAAAGTTATATTTCTACCTAAACAATGTTTATGGAAGCACAATCTTGTTTGAATTCCAGGTTTTGCATAAGTCACAGTTCTCTATCCAACTTCCAACTTCATAATCCCTTCAAGCTCTCTTGCAAGGCAACCCTTCTAAAAAGACACCGGTAAATCTTCAATTCGCCAACTTAAAAACAAATATTTCAAATATTAAACTTTGACGACTACATAACAACAGTCTCCATCACTCGTTACTCATTTCCCGTCCAAGTGAGTTGTTTCTTCCAATATTCATTGAGTTTACACTGAGAGAATCTCATGCCTCCAGTCTAGCTCACTTATGTATTTTCTTGCACCATTTGAAAGCCAATGAAGTCTAGTTGCAGAATACTTTTCACTTGCTCTTTTCAAATTCAAAAGTCATCCGTTCTTGTCAGTACTTAAAATTACCAATCCTAGGTGATATGAATTGGTAACTTTATTTTGTTTCTAGACCTTGATTATTTTTCTTACATATTATCACCGCTATATCATACGATGACAAACATTCGGTTATTATTGCTCATGATGGCCGTAATAAGATATTAGCCAGAACAGTAATAAGGTTCAGTTATGAAATCCCTAAAATGCTCTTGTTTCATAAAACAGAAAACATATTGTATTTGCATACAATCCTTTTACTTTATGAAGCCATAGTAACTGCAGCATTAAAATGGGGTCTCTCGAACTTCGGATGTTTATAATTTATACAATAATCAGCACATGTTTGTTTTGGTTTTCAGCGTTGAGGCGTTCGACAGAACGTCAATGTAACCAGCCTCAGTCTTTAACAAGTTTGTAGATGTGGTGTTGTGCCCCGTGTTCGCTCGATGACACCTCAAACACATAGGCTACACACAACAATGTTTCCT
>VMBQ01000808.1:125791-242186 GCA_007657795.1 Dreissena rostriformis | reverse complement strand
TGTGATATTTTAATGCTAACATATTCAATATAGAGTCAAGATTGTGATGTAATAGCTCCGAAAAAATAGTTTGTGTCCCAGCTTACTTTATTTTGTCAATGCGATATGGACACATTTTGTGGAAACCCAGGAGGCCGAAGTTTAATAATGACCCGAGTCATGCGAAATTATGTCTTATATCATATGGAGAAAGCGCAGCGCCGGACCAGCCTGCGCATTTGCAGTTTTGTACGGAGCTACACTTTACGTAAATGAGATCACGAAACTTTACGTGACTTCATAGCGAACAGTGTTGCTTGCGGCCAGGATGCATATTTCATAAGACCCATTTTCGCATGACGCGAATCATAGTTAACTACCTGTTTAACATTGGCATAGAAATCCGCGCTTCGGTATTGTCACTGTTGGTAACATATACTAAAATAAACTTTATTGAAATTGTTTGAGTCAATTGAAATTCTTAAATAGACTTCTTTCTGTTGCTGACCCATTCAGGATCTGTTGAAGGTTCGTTAATTTGTGTTTCAAGAACAACAAACAAAATACGAACGGCGGACGTTACAGGCCATACTATATACGTATATTAAAATCACTTGCACTTTACTTTTTCCGCTTAAAGCAGTGACTTCAGCATTATGTTTGTTTTGTGGCATTTGCAATTCGCAAATCGCCATAAATAGAGTATCTAGTTCTTTGAATAAGCCCCTTCTCATGTGTATGCAGATTGGGTTTTTCGGTAATATTTGTAGCGGCAAACATTACACAAACATTACACATCGCATATGTTAGCCTCATACAAAACATCCGATGCCAATGTTAATGCAATTCTAAGTGCGTTTGAACATGTTAATTTATGTTGGTCATGCAATTGACACTAACAAACATTTGCTTTTGTTACAAGTATTGGTATAAGTTGCTACAAATGACTAGGTGCTGCTGACAGTGCGTATGTACTGAATCCAATATGCTACATTGACTTCGAAAAGCTGTCATCTAACAATTAATTCTGGCCTTGGCAGGAGGATTCTGAAGAAATTACTTGCCTTTTCCTTCTCATCAGGAAAAGCTCCCAAGCGTGCGAACTTATTATTGAAATGCTTTGACGATTCGGATTAAATGACCGCATTTCGGGGCTGGATAGAAGTCAAAGAGCAGCGGTAAAGCAATGCATTTTCCATATATTGTTCGATGCGATGTACAGTCTATAACAGTATTTCCTGATATTAGATTCATTTGAGGGATGGAATAACACCTGTTTGCATTACAAAAACAAAACTATCGTAGTACAATCAAGAGTACTGTATCTTAAAGAAGGAATCAGTACTCATTATAAGTTACTGCAGCAACTCAAACGGACGATATATTACGTCGGTTTGTATTGCAACAAAACATACACTTCAAAGAACACAATTACTGCCTAGACAAATCCAGGTTTCAAATGTTAATGAACATCTTACGAGATACGAAATTGTGTGCGTATCAGAGTGGACTTCTAAAGAGTTGTGTAGCCTTATTTTGATGCCCCAATTTAATTCGAGATTTACACCTATGCAAGACAAATTGTACGACAATTTATGAACTGACGAATGATACTATTTTAAGGCTGTGGCGGACGCCTACGCCTATTGAGAGTAAAACAAAAAGGGGGAAATTTGTTTTTTGAGCGCCGGGAAACAACCACTTTTCAAATGGGTAGTGTAGATATACAAATTTATTGCGCCTTATTAATATCTGTTTTTCATTAGCAAAAAAACAAATCATGTTTCGTGCTCTGATTAAACTTAATGGGTGTTTTACTAGTTGCAATGTATTTAAAACGTTTGTCATATGATCGCGAATTTTTGGACACTCGCTGTTTCGCTCACACTTAGTTTTCTCCCTAGTCATTTCCCTCTCCCGAATTCATTTCGACTTGTCGTTTAGCTTATTTTTTTTAATAGGATATTAAGATTTTGATCAAATGAACAAATCTTAATGCTTTTTTTATCTTAGCAACAGATTGTCTGCAGGCATACCGTACAACAGCAGTCAAAATGGCTGATATGAAACATTTGAAGAAAAAAACGCTCTAAAAGTAATTGCCGAATAACATCGTCAACCAAGATACATACGTCACTGAGTTATGTTTAAGACAAATGTCTACTTAATTGAAAAAAGACGACAATTGTAAATTACAGTTTTATATGGAAAAACATCTGGAGAATGTGTTATGTCAACATTGACGAATTATTGTATATTTTACGTATAAGACAAACATGGATATTTTTACTCAAATTACTGGCAAAACATAGGCATTAGGTAGATCGTTTCGCTAAAAATGGAAACGACTTCATAATGTTTGTATGCGGCCAATGTGTGTGAAATTTGAATTATTGACAAGTCTAAGAAATGGGGCGTTTAATGCGAAAAAAAAAGTTATTTGATAACGTATGTGCACATATTAACAAATGCAACCAAATCTAATGACGTATTAAACAATAATTTAGTCAAACGGCCTTTGGTCAACAAATTGATCAGTTGTTCGACGGAGTTTGACCAACACAATTTGTAGCGAGAGATCGCGATAAAACAAAATAGTCTGTATACGAACTAATCCAAAGAAATCGAAAAGCGCAGAATGAAATACCTATTTTGTCCATATTCTTAAAAAAATAGTGCTCAACATATTCATCGCTTCTTTACTGCCAATAATGAATTCTTAATACTATCATCTGGCCCTGTGTTTGACTTAAAAAAACTACCAATGACTTCTGCAAATGCGTAGTTTTACTGTCACTCATGGCTGAAAAAATAAGGGCACAATATAAAGTTATTAAACCAGTTCAGTGTGCTGTTGCCTAAGTTGCGATTAGTTTCCATATCCTTTTAGTGTTCGCAAATAGGCTGCATCAGAGCGTATGATACCAATACCAAGTTCAGCGTACTGTTTAAAGATAAATAAAACAATACCTTATTGATAAAACATTAGCAAAAAAAGCTGCTTTTTAAGAGAACTTCACTAAAGATTAAACTTATTTCTAATTTATTTTTCTTGAATTGTGTTAGTGATTGTTTAAAAATAACAACGAAATTTGATAATGTTTGATTTTAAATGTCACTCGTCGAAGACGAACGCGGGGCAGAGTAAATAGGTTTTTTAGTAGTGCAATTATTAAAGCTGTAATAATTAAAGGCTTTGGACAATAGTCTTAACCGACTAAACTCTTCTTGACACATACAAATATGTCCCACTAGTTTTCCGATCTAACTATTATTAATTATACCAATCACGTAAAACCAAACAAGCAACTCCCACTGAACAAGTGGTTTGTAGGAAGTATTTCAGGCATTGACGAAAGAATTCAGTATATTATTAACAACAAATATTCGTGTGTGATATGAGTTATGACTGAAAATATTGTATTGTAAAAATATGTGTTTATTCTATTCAGTGAGTTTGTATACGGCAACTTTTCTAAATGCAGGTGTATGCTTGCAATTGTTTGTTACAATCTGCGGTTTAATTATGAGTACTTAATGTAATAATTCTGATGATGGATACTTATTTCCCTCTGGGTTATAAACTATAAGTAAATTCAAATCAACCAAAATCATTTCCACAATCAGAATGTATAATATACTCCATGTCAATATCAAAAGGATATACCAGCATCAAACATGACTGTCTTATTAAGTTGTATAACTACATAACATATATAACAACATATTTGCAGACTTATATGTACGCACTGAAAATGTGATTTGTGGCTTTCCGGCTCAATGTTGCGTTCCCTTCCCGAATTGTAATGAGTTTGTTAATGAGAAAAATAACCTGATATTTGCTGAGAATAGATCCTTTAGAAGAAAAATACAATAAAGGCGAAAAGTGCTTTCCATGATTAGACTGTGCAGACTGCAAAGGCTAATCTTGGACGATCTTGGACGATACTTGAAATGAATGCATAAAGCCCCGTTTTCACAGAACGATGCTCAAATACATATCATTGACCTGCCAAAAAAGAAAGTGAATACGTTTGTTTGATTATCCGGATTCATTATAAAGTATCTTTTTAAATTACTCCTTTCATAGTAATTGCTATATTCTGATACCAAAGAGCTCATTACAATTCTGTAAATGACCATCAAAACCTCACCCATTTCAATATTATATCTTCTGTTATTATTTCTCACGTCCAATGGGCTCGAAGTTGGCTTCTTTGTATCTGTAGTTTTCAAACATGTATCGCAAAATAAGTGTACACGCTTTTTATAAGGTTCAATGTAATATTTATTTTTATTGAAACGAACATTTGTTCTGTCTGTATAACAACATTAGTGTTTAAATGAGAATAAATAGAAGTACTCGTTTTGTCTTGCAATAAGTATTGAAAGAGGGTTTATTGTTCTAACTTCTCGGAAAATCGCTGAAATATTACTGTTTAAAACACATTCCATTCGACCTGAAGAGACCTTACTGACGCAAAGCGTCAAAAACGAATACAGAGTAGAATAACGTTTGGGTAAAATAATGTCAAGGGACACAAATCTAATTACTTTTTACATTAAGTTGACGACACAGTTATTCGCAGAATATGCCTATTCTAGTATATTATGTCTGATAAAATGCACAACCAGCAAATTTGACATATATGATCTTTTTGGGAACGCAAAAACAAGACTAACACGATGTGTTTTATTGTTTACATATCATAAGATGTAATTTGTATACGTTTCGTATCTATTTGTAAACACTTGTGATTTATATGGTGTTAAAAGTACAACAGTTGCTTGGTGTTTTTTATATTATTATTTCCAATCGTTCTTTGTATTGTAAGTTTATTAAATGCTGATAGACACACAGTCAGAGAAGTAATGGAAATTAAATATTCACAACGTTAACTAAAAGCATAAATATTTAATCGTTAACGTCGAAGGTATTATCAAATTATATTCTTATTCTGACTGGTATGCAAACCTGTGATAAAATCGTTTTGACCCAGGACAAAGTCATTCCCAAGATCACCTTTTCATAAGTATTCAAAACAATTTACATATCTTAACACAAGGCTACATTTGTTATATTAGAATATTATTGTTTTTTAACAACAACGATACTTCGAAATTAACTCCATTTTTATTTTACAATTCGACATTTATTTCAGATTTGATCCAAATTATATCGTTACAGTTTTGAAACAGTTTATGTTGTTTGGCGACATTGGGAGTTAATTCTTTTTTTTCGACGATCTGAAGAGAGAATCCTCCTCCTACGTGAAAACATGATTATAAGATTGATCGTCTGTGCGTTTGATGATGGCAATGCTATACCAATGGCTCATAAAAACGCTATGTAATTTCCGAAAACAATTCAGGTTCGTGAGCAATCAAAAGCCAGCCAGAGGCAATGAAGATGCGTGATTAACACCTCCGAATAGTGAAACGATTTAGTTTGTGAGATACATAACAGCATAATCTAAACGTGCTATGCTGTGTTTATTCGACATTTGCTTATTTGTATATGTATTACAAAATCAGTTTTAAAAAAGTTGTGTGATATTGTATTGCTAACATATTCAATATAGAGTCAAGATTGTTATTAATAGCCCCGAAAAAATAGTTTTCGTCTCATCTTACCTTAGTCTTAAAAGTCGATGTGAACACATTTAAGTGAAAATGATCAATCCAAATGATTTTGTAACAGCTTTGGAACATTGTTTGTTGTTTTGCGACATAACAGACGGTAGTCCATTAATTTTATTCGACGATAAAAATAGAGAATTTTCCTCCTACGTGAAAACATGATTATAAGATTGATCATAAAAGCGTATGATGATGGCAATGCTATAGCAATGGCTCATAAAAACTCAATGTAATTTCAGAAAATGTTTCGGGTTCTTCAGCAATCAAAACAAAACCGAGAGGCAATGAAGCCGCGATATTAACACATCGGAATAAAGAAATGATTCATTTTGCTGTGTTTATGCGACATTGCTTTATTTTTATATTTATTAGAAACTCACTTTTAAAACATTTGAAATATTTAATGCCAACACATTTAATAAAGAATCAAGATTTTGATGTAATAGCTCCAACGGAATAGTATGCGTCCCTGCTAACTGTAGTCTTTAAATGCGATATGAACACATAGTATTGAAACCCCTGGACGCTGTAGTTATACAATTAGCCGCGTCATGCGAGAATGTGTCTTATGTAATATGGAGCCAGCGTAGCCACAAGCTAGCCTGCGAATTCGCACAGTCTGGTAAAGAGACCATGAAACGTTGCGTTACTTCATAGCTGACAGGGTAACTCCTGATCACACTGCGCGACTGCATATGCCAGAAGATAATTTTCCCATGACGCGACTCATAGTTGACTGCCTTTTTGAATATTGACATAGAAATCCTTACTTCAGCATTGTCATTGTTGGTAACATAGACTCCAAAAGCCTTCCAAAAATAAACTTTATTGTAAGGCAGTTTTAATGCCTTATCGGCCTCCAGCTGTTGTTGACACATTCAGGATATGTTTAGTTGAATGTTCGTTAGTTTATGTTTAAAGAAGAATCAAGATAATAAACCAAAATACGAACTGCCGACGATGTGTTCATAAACAATGTGTATAGGGGTATGTTTAACGAAAATGATCAAAGAGACGTTTGGTATTTATCTTACTTATCGTTGTGATATGTGTATTTAAAAGTTCAAAGTAGACACTTGACATTTTATTAATGCTTTTCTGTGGTTAATAGGGAAATATCAGTGATTCAAAATTGATAATACACTGCTTCATACAGTGAATTGTAGTATGAATTATCTATATTTTTCAGTTTGACTGTGAAATGACGTCGTTTTTTGACATTATGACGTTATTACTCCAGCGAAATAAGCCAGTTGAGCTCAGTACTCAGTTGAACTCATTTTTATGTATAATAAAAACGGTGGAAAACAAAAAAAACTTAGATGATCGATTTTTCGATTCGAAAGAACTTATTTTAACTCTTGGCTGTGCTACTCGTGAAAAATTAATTTTTATGATCATGAAACAACAAAAATCCTCCATATAAAGTTGCTTTAGTTTTATTTAAATCACTTGCACAAAACTTTGGCAAGGCATTGACTACAGCTTATGTTCGTTTTGTGGCTTTTGTAATTCGCTAATCGCCATAAAAAGAGTATCTCATATTTCAAATAAGCCCATTCTCCTTTTTATGCAGATTGAGTTGCGGTTTTGTATTTTATTTAATCTGGCACACATTACAACTTGCACTAATTCAAAACCTCCGATGTCAATATGATGCAATTCCAAATGCGTTTGAACATGTTAATGTATGTTGACACTAACACACATGTTCTTTTGTAACAAGTATTGGTATAAATTGCTACAAATTACTAGATGCTGCTGTCAGTGCGTATGTACTGAATCCATTATGCTACGTTGACTTCGAATAGCTGCCCATTTACAATTTATCCTGGCCTTGGCAGGAGGATTCTGAAGAAATTACTTGTCTTTTCCTTTTTATCAGAATAAGCTCCCAAGCGTGCGAACTTATTATTGAAATACTTTGACAATTCGGATAACATGACCGCATTTCAGTGGTAGTTAGAAGTCAAAGAGCAACGTTTAATCAATGCATTTTACATATATTGTTGATGCGATGTAAAGATTATAACAGTATGTCGTGGTATTAAATACAGATGAGGGATGAAATAACATATGTGTATTACAAAAACAAGACAATCATAGTCCAATCGAGAGCACTGTATCTTGATGAAGGAATAAGTACTCATTATAAGTTACTGCAGTTAAACAAAGAGACGATAAATTACGTCGATTTGTATTGCAACAATACATACACAAAGAACACAATTACGGCCTAGAAAAATCCAGGTTTCAAATGTTAATGAACATCTAATGAGATACGAAATTGTGTTTGTATCAAAGTGGACTTCTGAAGAGTTGTTAAGCCTTATTGTGATGCCCCAATTTAATTTGAGATTGACACCGATGCACGACAAATTATATGACAATTTGAGAACTGACGAATGATACTATTCTAGATTGTCGCGGAAAACAACGCCTATTGAGAGTAGCAAACCGGGGAGGACTTGTTTATTTTGAGTGCCTGGAAACAACCACTCTTGTGCAGTGCAAGTTTTAATCGATTCCTTGTTTTCTTATTGGTTTGAGGTCTTTCTCATGCAGAAACAATTATAAACATATACCGTGACCTCACTGTCAGTATGACCAGGTGCAACATTTTTATATATAAAGTACAATAGTGCGACGTATATACGTCTGTTTTGCATTAACGAAAAACAACAAATAATGTTCCTGCTCAGATTAAACTTAATGGTTTTTTTACAAGTAGCGACTTATTTTAAACGTTTGTCACATGATCGCGAATGCTGACATCGACATTCATTTTTTGGTACTCGCTATTTTTCGCACAGTCAGTTTTGTCCCTAATCATTTCGCTCTCTCCCAACCCAATGTGAATTAATTTACTAAATAACTTACTTTTGACTTGTCGTAAAGTCTATTTTGTTAATTCTTAGCAACATATGGTCTGCGGTAAGACGTCTCTCATGGATACCGTACAACAGCAATCGAAATGCTGGTATGCAATTTTTTTAGAAGAACGCTCTGAAAGTCATTATCGAATAACATCGTCACATCGGATTTTATACATGCATCTCTAAGCCATTTTGTAGATTAACGTATACTTAATTGAAACAAACGACAATTGAGAATTACTTTTAATACGGAAAATAATGTGAAGACTGTGTTATGTCAACATTTACAAATTATTGAATATATTGCACAGAAGACAAACATGGATATTTTACTCAAATGACTTGCAAAACATTGGCATAACTTAGATTGTTTCGCTAAAAATGGAAACTTCATAATTGTTGTGGTGCGACCAGTGTCTATGCAAGTTGAAGTATTGGCAAAAACAATATTCAATATTGATTGGCAACTGCAAAATAATGATATATTTACAGGGTAAGTTGGCCACGGTTTCATTTCGATGGTTGACAGTGTTTGCTTGCGACAGAAATGTTAACATATTGTTTCCTGGGATTTAGTGGTGGTTCATAGCTTTCCTGCTTGGGAAAGAAGAAGACTTTGGAGCTTGTAGAAAAACGATTACTCTGAAGCTTCAAACCTCAGTCTTGGAACATGTCGTCGATCACCTTAGGTCATGGCATGTTCGCGCGTTATATTTTGTAACTCTGCTTTGCGGGTTACTATTGCGCAGGTTTTTGAATTGTGAGATCTCAATGGATTTAATTTGTGTGCGTTCTTGTAAATATTCGTATTTGTTATGCTTGNCCAACATAGATGTAAATGTATTGGCGACCGTGTGTGTATGCTCGCAGGCGAGTGTACATCTTCTTTTTGAACTCGACGCCATTTTTGTTTTGAATGTCTGGCCTTTCACCCTTGACCTGCTCACGTGATACACAATGTCTTGTGCCGACCAATCAAAATTTGTTATCGGAAAACCGGCTCGGCATCGCTCGACATGATCAAGAAAACAGCGATGTAAACAAACTGATTGTTTGTAAACACAATTGACTTGGAGGACACTGTATTTTGCGCTCAAAACAAGTTGTATTGCTAATTTTTTATGGTAATGTCCAATAGCATATATATATTGTTTTTTGATAACCTTTATAAATAAAATATGAAACAAATATTTAAAAATCGGTAAATAATTACGGATCATCACCTTTATTGTTACTTTAAGCGTTGGTGTGGCTGTTGACATCCGGTCCCTGTTTCGATTCGGCGTTAAAAAGTTATTTGGGTCTCAGACAAGGTGCATGTTTTTCAAAGATTCTGTTTTCTCCTTATTAAAACGATTTCGAAGAAAATAATCTAAAAAGTAAAAGGATTTAAAATATGAACGCTGATTTTTTTCCTACTTTTGTTTGTATCCTATTTGCAAATTCTTCCGTTCAATTGATTCAACATATTTTATTCTTATAAAGAATGAGCTATTGATATATAATCTAGCATGTGTATACAATGGCGTGAACACTGACATTTTTTTTTTAATTTTAATATTTAGAAATAGTTTTCACCACAGGGGAGGGTCAAAGACGTAACACTCGTAAACATAAATCTAGCTAACAAAAGTCGCATCTGTTATTGAGATAAGTATGCCTCTTTTACTATAGTCTTCAGATGTAAACGTTTAAAAAAAAATACAAATAGAGAATAAGTCATTCTTTAATATAAATATACTTAATCATTAATAACTTGCAAACAGAATGATTCCAGGATTGTCCTCCAAATAAGAATTGCTGTATTGCTTTATAAATATGCACTACACCCTTGCTTCCTTTGTCAATTATCCATTCACATAGACTTTCTGGTTGTGAAATTGTCTGTTTTGACAATTGTATCCTAAGAGACGGTCTTTTAAAATGAGTTTTATAGAAATTGTTCCAGGCAACTGACGTTCTGATGTCAATTTCCAGCTGGTGTTTGCACATTTACGTTTAGTTCCACAATCACTTCATCCATACTTTTGGGCGAAGTTGAAAATTGAACCATATCAGAACTGTTTATATTAAGTCGACTTTATTTACGTACTAAGCTTAAAGAAATATGTGTTTTTAGATTCTAATCGAATATAAAAGGTTATGCTTGTTATTTAATTCGTTGATTTTTCGTTAGAAATGTTAAGAATGAATGTAGAATTAAATGTTTTTTCTCCACTATCAAACATTTGGAATACAGATAATCATAAATTGCGAAACAATGAATTGTTTGCGGTGACAAATTTATGACATGATTGTTCATTTCAAAATCAGAAAAAAAAATATGTTGTCATGATTTTGTTTGCCTGTTCACTAGGTGTTGTTTGTTTTTAAAAAGCCGAAGATAAAAATCCGCTTATGCTGCTGTCTTATTTATTTAGTTAGAAATCGACAACTGATACCTGCACAAGAAGAGAGTGGCAAGACACTCCCCAGAACTTATTTTAAACGTTTAGTTTGCATTAATATGCAAAGCATAAAGAATTCGATGCTAAGTTAAATGATATCTAAACAAATGATCAAGAAAAGTTACGAAACGAATAAGCGTTGAATAACAAACAACAAGGAGATTTGCTTATCAAAAAACAGAAAACTGAAATGGTTGTTACTTATTTCATGACGTTTATGACTCTTTGCATATTTCAAGTCTGCAAATCTACGAGGGATGTTCAGAACCCTGGCTTTAATAAGAAATTACAAACACGTACGCCGTCACTTATCAAATTAAGTCTACATGACATGAGCTCACTAGATATGCCGAACATGCTATATCTCTTATTACGAATTGCAGTTTTGATCTTGTATAATTTATAACGATAACTATTTTTTCTTTTTTATATTTTGTACAATTTTGTCTTTTACGGGGCAAGTTTGTTAGTTACGGGAGAGATAATTTTCTTGTAGTTGTTTTATCTGTAAATTTTGTTTTCCAAAAATGTGTGTTATGCACAATATTTAAGATAAATATGATGTGATGAACTGTGGACATAAAATGTATAAAAATGTGAGAATATTTGAAGACCGTAATGCATATGTAGAATATAACAATCGTTCACAAATATATCCAATTTGTAGAGTGTTTCAAAGATATAGCGTATTATTGACTTGATAATTTCCAGATTGGCATTCCCTAGCACCATGTAAAGGTTACCATTTACTTGGTTTACAGTCTTTTAATCTAACTATCCATAAAATGACGGATGAGATACCTCTATTCCAAGTTTATAAAATACCGGGTTGAACGTCTGTCTTATCTTGACGTGAGACATTTAATTGCAGAAGAGTAGAAACTTATTAAGAGCAGAGACTGCCACAATCAAACTTTGATTAATTATATTGTCTGACTTGCAATCGATATTCGCAGCTGTGAAAAATGTTTTAAATCAGAGTGGACCAGTATTTTAGTGCAGCGTTGAATGCACATGGTCCCAAAAGTGCACAAAAATAGTATACCAAAGTGATACGTATTTGTGCCCATTGAGAAACTCATTCATGGTCATTGCTTTATTAAAATAAGAATAAGTTATTATTAATTAAATATTTTCGTTCACATGTAGTTTATTAGTGAGTGTCAGAGGAAATTAATCTCAGAAACTTCGTCATTAATGTTAAGACTCGCGAATCTTTTATTTAAAGCAAGCAACTGTTTACAACTAAGTTTATAAGTCTTCAAAAAGTGCCTTTGTTATTTTGTTGCTCTGGTGCATCTTTACCATTAAGTAATTTAAGTGAAATACAATAATCGAATAAGAATTCCTTTGTTATAGCTTTATAATTTAATTTACGATGTTGCGGGGTTAATGTTCATTTAAACGTGTGTTTTTTGTGATTAATTCTGGCCTACTTGTGAGGTTTATGCTTCCTTTCACAAGTTTAAACCCCTAATCCTTAGCACTGACCTTTCCTGAGCGCTGACCCCAGATTATATCATGAGCTAAGGTTTGATGTCGTATTGTATGTATTTTCTTGTACAGTATAGGGAAGTGATCATTTGCCTTTAATAAAACACCATAATTTATCTACAAAGTATGCTTCTACAGTTGCTATATTCCTACATGTTCAGATACATTTTAATAGTAGTTCGGAATACTCGACATCAAGTGATCTAAAAATTAAGGTAAACAATACATAAAAAATGACACTCCAGAAGCGCATTCAAGTTTATTGCGAGTATTCCTCAACTAAAATGTTTTATTTGGTGTATCATTATCAAAAACATGTTATCACAGCCAGTTTGACATATGTTACACTATTTTTTATATTGAACTTTTGCATTCTTCCATTTTAACACTTGATCTAGCAACTAATGCATGAGTGGGATTGACCCGATTCTCAAAGTTTACTTAAAAATTAAACTTTCAAAAGATGTTCTCGACATATTTCTCAAAGGCATTTTAATATATGTTACAAGATATTAAACACGCGTTATTGTTTGTAATCCAGAAGATATGTGAAAATAATTATATATTTTTTGTTATCTGAGCTCAACTGACAAAAGAGACATAAAACGGTAGCGCAGGAAAAGAAGAGTCGGTAGCGCAGAAAAAGAAGATTATTGCTGTACGCAATATTTTATCTGAAAATCGTCTGGCAATCGGATTTCAATTTCCAGCTGACATTGACATATCAAAAGAGATTTCAACGGCTACCAAACAGTTAAAGCTGCACAGTGAATCTAAACGAAACTGTGAGAATATATTGAATAGATTAATAAGCTTCTTATTTTAACTTTTTTTATTAGTTTTTCGAGGATTTGACTTTTAAACTATGAGAGGAAATTAGTGTGCACACGGCTTGTAACGTCAATAAGTGCGATGAAAAGTTCATATATATTCAATATATTCGAACTGCGCTTGTCTCTATTGAGTGATATACAATAAATCAAGAAGTGTATGGGAAGGAAACTCAGACATAGTAATATATTCCATCTAATCATGATAAAATCCCAAGACAATCGTCTTCATAAAGTTGTACTGAACCTAAAATTTTCCAGATTGGCTAGTCTGAGTCGATATATTTTGTATGAGTCGCAAAATGGACTTATGGTTAGGCTTTAACATTTTATTGTGTTCATTAAAACATCAAAGAACAATTGGGCTGTTTTTTTTCACAAAACTCGCATTAATAATCATAATATTTAGAGCAATTAAAATTACATATAAAAGGTGTGATTGAAACACGAATGAAATACGACATAAGGGGCTGTAACTTCGTGAAACGCTAATTTACGTTTCCGCCTATTTTAGAGTGTCGGTCACCTGACCACGAAGAATCCCAAAGGCAATCCAAAAAAGTATTTTCCGTAACGTTCATTTAAATTCATGTAAACACGTTTTAATTACGTTGCGTTCGAATCCTGTATCCGGTTATATCTTATTATACCGGACTGGCGTTCTAATAACGCTCTTACGTCAACCCCGTTCGCGGAACGCATGAAGACTGTGTCTCAACGCCAAGGACGCCAATCGTGGCGCCCTTATGACGCAAGTTGGAAAGGTCGAGGTTCGTCGTTCTTACGGCGGCCTGGCTAAAACGACGTTAGATCTCCCTGAGAACGTAATATACGATGCAGAAAGTCAGAGCGACGTAGTACAGAGTCACCGAGGACATTAAGATTATAGGCGCCAGATACTGTGCGATGAACCGACTGCGTTCCAATAACGTTCTTATTACGACCTTGTCGCGCTTTAGGTCGTTGCGAAGTCGAACTACAAACGCCAAGGTCGCAGAAGATTCGTAGAAGGCATGCTAGAAGCGTAGTGTGGACGCCGTTACATGAACGATTATCCCAGTATCCCACATTTATAATGGTCGGTTATACAAAATGAAACCACTTGCATTTTCTATGAGTATGTAAAGAAGAAGCTCTTTAAGTTTGTCATAATTAATGATGATTAGCTAAGCTCAATAAACTTGCAATTCTAATTGACATATAAGTGTACATTTATCAGATAAATGTTTTCGGTTTATTGAGTTAATACAAATTCATAAAAACTTCATATATATAAGCCGAAAATATATCTTAGTATCACTGTTATCACTACAATGCCCTTTATTTATGACTAGGGGCCAATTATCCAACAATCAGACACATGACAAAGAACACCATGAATAATTTTCATACGTTGTTTTGTGCTTGTTTTAGTTTACATAGTCAGGCTCGTGGACTGTTAAATTTAAATACACCGGAAATAAAAGGCAACAGTGGGCATGTATCTTAAGAGGATGAATTCAGATTTGAGTGATATTAAGTAAGAAATGTGATAAATAACATGCCTTGGTTAGATAGCTTATAATTATAACTACTATAGCTTATACGTATAGGTAACTTCGTGACATTGCAGTCAGAGTAAAATGCCTACTGTACGTTTCATCGTATACTTATTACATTGTTCGTTTAAACATAGGGAAGTTGTTATAAGAAACAATTTCATCCTAAAAATAAATACATTTTTTTTTCATTGAAAGAAAATGGTTATGACATTCGACAGAGTAACCTCATTTCATAGCCTTTAATAACACGATCAGCTCATAAAACATGATAGAACACTGTTTCTGAAAACTGCGTGTGGTATTTCAGAGATCACTGAATTGGCATACGTTCATAATCTAGCAAAAATATATAAATTGAGGATAATAACAAAAAAAATCACTTTTGTCAACATGGATAATTTTGCATCGAAGTGGATCTAATCGAAAAGACATTGGCTCGAGATGACATGTTCTGGGAAATTGCTCTTCTTTGGGAATTTAACCACATGACAGTCTCGATATTGATATTTAGATTACGGATACAAATTCATGTGAAGTACTTTGTACGTTTCCATTCTGCAAAGCACTGATTAAATGTTTAGAGTAATTAATATTGAACTATATAAATCGACTATCATAGACGTGTTAAAAATGTGTGTGTATGCGTTTTCTGCATGCGACCCTGCAACAAAAGATCAGTGTTCCATAAATTAATATCCAACATAATAAGTCATGCAGATGCACGTGCTGTTTGTGACAAAAACAATACTGGCTCTGAAAATGTCGATTTCCAGCATCAAACTACAATATTAAATCCGACCATAAAAACACTTTACCAACTTATTGGCGCACAATTCCGTGGTGCTGCGTTCGGTAATTACAGGGCTCAAGCTAAGCTCTTTTTTTACAAATCGTCGTTTAAATACCCTCCGATTGAAATTAGGTTTCACATAAATGGCAGTTATGCATTATAGATTTGGCATTTTGTTTGGAATTATCAAGTAACGATCGTGATATTATAGCGTTCGTTAAACACGATGAGCAAACTGCGTTTTAAGCTTAATAGAACGTATATTTCCAGTACCTTTGATTCACTTGAAATGTCAATTGAGCAAATGAATTTGGACATATCCTGATAACTGTTATATTTGTAATACCTTTTATAATAACTCGTGTACAATTTGTGTACTCTAAAATATTTGTATAACTTGAATGCATTTAGTTAAAGATTGAATACCAATTATATAAAAGAACAAATATGCATAATCTTTCATTTTAAAAAAAGACTAAGACTTTGCAAACAGTCACATGATATTAAAACCAGTACGCTGCATCCCATTATTATAAATGTATAATTGATAATAAATTAATTTGCATACTTATTGAAGGAGGATGTTTTTTAGAATAAATCGTGAATGTGTGCCTTTAAATGTAATTGTTTTAAGTTATCAGTGCTCCGTGCACACACTGCTGTCGGTAACTAACAACTGCCATATTTGATTAAGATGTATGGGAAGAATGGCCGTAGGATCGCATGACAAATCCCCACACAGGTATGGTGTTCGGGCCGGAAATCGAAACCAAACTACATGACTGTGTGCCTATCAGAAAATCTTTTTAAAAAATATGGTGAAGTCTAAGGTCATGCCGTTGAAGAAAAACTTAACACATGGAAGAACTTCAACTATGCATTAATTTTAAACCACATATGCACAATAACCTTCAATCACCCGTCTGTATAACAAAGTTGGGTAGTGCATAATATTGTATCTTATTGATGTCAAGTTGTGACATAGTAATCTGTTTTACCTGTCTATGACATGCTTCAAGTCATATGACATCCAAATAGTCCTAGGTTATGGTCGGATGATTTTTCACAGAGTTATGGCCCTTTGAAATGTCCCATTGTACATAGAGTACAATTCTTGTCCGAGCTATTTATCAGCAACTTTTTANAGTGGGTTCTGGTTAGATGATTTATTTAGAGAGTTATGGCCCTTTGCAATTTTTAAGTTGCTAAACCATCCATCGTATTATTTTGTTCAAAGTTATGCCCCTCAAGACGTTTCCTTTTATCTGAATATATAGTGCAATATTGTGACAAAAAAAATTTGGGGAGCATCATCCGTCTCCGACGGTTTCTTGTTATTTAAGAAACACACACTCTCTCTCTCTCAGAATCATTTCGGAAGTTGTATAAGTGTAGTGGTACATGCTAAAAGTGCTTGCGCACGGTTTCCATAAACTGTAGTAATAAACATTTATTGACATTCCCCGCAGATAATTATCTGCTACAACACGGTCCTTGAAATTTACTTGTGTAATATAAGAATAATGAAACTATAGAAACATTATTAAGATAGAAATTCTTATAACTAGCGGCTACTCATTTATTTAGGATTATCGAAAAATTGCCTTTACAGTAGATGACAATACGAACACCACAAGACTTATACATAAAAAGGAGCAAAGCTGGGGTTGTCGTTTTGTAATGGTCAAGGCAGAGCATTGCGTTTTAAATCAGTTTGAAAGCACACCTTGGCGAAACTACTTAAAATTCAAAGTACATACTTGAAATCATGGAAATTACAAAACAGACACACACCTTACAATGATTAATTTCAATCTGTTCCATGAGCAATGCACCAGACATAATTACTTTAAAGTGTAATTTGACAATTGACTAAATAGAAATTAAATAACAGGACCAACACTTTCAATGATCAATTCAGAATCCAATCCACGGATATAACTGATAAAATATATGTAAATGAAGTTTAGCTTTTGTTAAAAAAAAAATGTTTTCGGAACAAAAGAAAAAAGACTTGACGCTCGAGTGTTCAGAGTCCACTATGACGATTACCAATAAAGTCCCAATAACAGCAAGGATCAAAATGCATAGCATCCTAATTGGCTTTTTATGTTATCAACGTAAGTATTTGCTATAATTTTACAAATACGTAAATGAATGTTGTACATTCATTGCGTTTATCGTATTAATACAATCCAATTAACTCGCACACTTTTACTTCAAACAACACTTCTTAAAGGCTTAATAATTGCCATTATCTTGACTTCGGAAACAACTAGTTAACTTTGTCTTGTAACATTTGCCGTTAAATCACTGGACACATGTTATTTACAGAAGAACATATTTAATAGGAGCAGTAATAATACTTGTATTCTTCTAGAGTTTCACTTCTTAATATTGTATGTTTATAGCCATACTCAGACTGAGATAAATCTATGTACAACCTTCCTCCGTATCGTTACAAGCTGCGAATGGGACACTAAAATGTGTAAGTAGTGAATATGTATATGGTTTTTAATGACTAATGGCCCTCTTGTCAATAAGTGTAAAATAAGTTGGTACTTTTCACCATGTCAAGAATACTTTACTAAGCTACAGCAAAAATAACGCTTATCAAAATTATATCCATCTATTTTTGTCCTGATATATTGTGTATGACAAAATGACGGTCCAGAATATGGTATTGACATTTACCAGACATAAGGGATCACATATAAGTGGGCTATTCGTTGACATCTTTTATAGTACATATTTTATGATGGGAAGTTTTCAGAATTACAATTGATAGAATACTTTAAGTATGTTTATTGTTGTAAATCTTTCTTTTTCGAACACTATCTTTTATGTTATCCCCATCATTTGTTTTTTAATTAAGTAATGTCGTTTTGTTAGGATGTCCCAATTTACAAACACGACAAAATTATACCTTACTACTAGTGTTAAGTGGTATGGGGTGAACGTTTGTGTTAAATAACGCTAAAACCCCATCTAGCTTTCAATTTAACTGTATGGAGAGTAATCAAAAGGAAAAAAGTAAGTATATCAATAATACTAATTTTTGCTACAAATTTAATTTCATCTTTAAATTAAAGAGGTTTTCAACTTGCAATGTTTACGTTATTTAAAAATAAAATAATTCAAGCTTAGGCGTGTACATTCAGTAATTTATTTCCGGTTGTTGTGACATTGTCTAAGTATTTTGAGGAATTACAGTGTCTTGACAATTAGATATATACGTTTGAACATTAAAGCATTTTTAAAAATTGTACAATACATCAGATCGCATTAAATGTTGCATATTTTTAGCGCACAACGCCAAAATAATCGTTTGGTGACGACTTAGTTAGTGCATCAAGTGACTTGTTTATTTACTACCCGCGACAAAAAAAAGCATGCTATTAAACTGGTTAAAAGTCCAAAATGTATTGACCGTTCCAATGAGGTAACGAATCAATATTTCTATCATTATATCGCACATCCGCGTGCAAGAGAAAGCAATTCACATAAATATTCGCCTCTTACAGAAACGTTTAAAAACCTATAAATAAGGGTAATTTCGTAAAACGGCAGTCAAAGTTTGATACTTACTTTTTATTTTCCATATTCTAATAGTTTCTTATAATTATACAATTCGTTACGAAATAGGGCAGTTGTTATTCGAAAAAAGTCGTCTAAATGGTTTTGGCGAATAACCTTTGCTATGAATTCATCCTTAGGATAAATGAATGTTGGTTATGGAAAGAAATGCCAATGTCATTCGACAGAGTAACATCATTTAATTAATACCGATCATCTGCCGTAGAATGTTGGGCTGATATTTTAAGAGATATATTGAGTTTAAATATCGTTGATAATCATGGTTGCTCTAACAACTCTAGCGCGATTACAGAACGCTATGTTTCTGTAAACTCATTGTTAAATTTAAGTGATATATGTTATGCAATATGTTTATTATCTAATAAAAACTCAGTCGACTTTTGCTTTTCGTGTCAACATTTGCAACATTTGAAACAGTGATTGAACAAGAATGCTATCATGGCCGTGTTTCGCTCAGTTGAGTTCAAGGTATACGAATCCAGAAAACCTGACCGTGCGACCTAGATTTGGACGTGCGTGACTGACCAAAATTCGAACTCGGCATATATATTCTCAATACATACATTCTAACCAAGTTTAATCAAGATAAAGATATAAATATGTCCTAACGAGTGGTGACGAGCTTTTGCTAAGATTTGACCTGGTTACCGAGTTTTTGCAAGATAATAACCCAGATTCGAACAGATTCGAACCTATATATTGTCAAGATTAACGGTTTGACGCGGTTTCATTAAGATTGAGTCATAAATGCTGCCTCTAGATCGTTAACAATTTTTGGGTAAAATTTGACTTGGTTACCTAGATTTTAGACGCACTTAATCCAGATCCAAACTTAATCCAGATATTGTTAAGATACAATTTCTGAACAAGTTTAATTAAGAGTAAATCTTTCATGTAGCCTCAATATTGTGTACAAGGATTTTTCTAACTTTTGAGGTATTCTGACAAAGTTTCATCAAGATACGGCATGCGGCGATGTTTCCAATGAGTGAAACATTTGTTTTACCAATAATTAGTTGCCAACAGCATGGGCATCGCTTTAGAGAGAAAGAAGTCCAAAAGCTGCCACTGCTATTTTAGATTGGCTGTCCTCTGTGAAAGAAATTAAAATAATTGTCAAACTTTCATTTACTTTCATGACGACATAGTTTTCTTATACAAAATAAAAGTTTACATTTAGTAAAATACTCGCCCTTAAACAACTCCCTGCGAATGATAGTTTTCACAATAATAGATTTTTTTTCTAGCGAGTATTTAAGGAAATATAAGTTTTCAACTGGTTTTTCTTTCTGCGGCTAAGCACTACATATGACAATTCAGTTGATAATCGTTGTAAATGTTTGTAAATACAGTTGTGTTTATTATAACCAAATTGTACACATTCGTATTTTTATATTTATATGTATTAATACGGAACATTTTTCCACTGTGTGGAACGATACGAGAGCATCTCAACGGATAAATATCTGCCATAACAAAAAAGATTAAACATTAACTTACGAAGGTATTCTTGCCAAACAAGTTTAAAGACTATCAATGACTAAGACACTGAATCAAAACAATTCATACGCGAACAATATTAAAACATTTTACCAGATTTCATAGTTTGGGTGTATTTTATTTTGTGTTTTAAAAAGTAATTGCAAGTTATATCAACAGCTAAAAACACAAATCGAAAACGATTTAAAATGTGTATAGCTGAACTGGTCATGAGACGGTCAACATCCTATACGTAATGAACAAGGTTACTCAAACAAATCAAATTCCATTCAAATAATTGTATTATATCAAAACGCAAATTGTTTTTGTACAAACTGTAAATTGTGTAAATAAGTTTGTTTTTATAGTGACATTTAATATTTTTAGAATTGACTGACACGTTTCAATACTCAACTAGAAGACCAAATAGTGTGTCACAAGAGTTGATTGAAAGACATGAATGCCCCTGTGATAATGTGCGGAAACGAATTTCCTGTTACAAGCAATTTGACCTATACCTTAGACCAGTTGACCACAAAATCAATAAACGTTAAACCTTCATCCCAAAGTAACCAGCATACCAATTTGCATGGTTGTAGGTCACAGATAGTGTGCAGACCATAAAGACGTACAGCCTTTCAACCGATGACTAATGAGAAGCAGTATACCCCGTTTCTTCCAAGTGAAACGAATCAACTAGATATGTGATACTGTATTGTTCTCGATGTTAAAACGCTGCAGTGAAACACAATTGTCTCTAGTCTATCATACATGCATAATGACATTTTACATTTAGATCTAATGAAAGTAAGGATTTGTCATAAGTTTGTGTTTCTGTCACCATTACCCACAAATATGTTTCGGGTACTGAACTAACAGTTTTTAATTTTTAGTTCTGTGCGTTACGGAGTATAGCACATAACGTATTTCTAAACATAACGCACCGCACAAAACAGGTATTTATGCGGTTCGTTCATGCGTTATGGTTGTCACGTGAGTGATGGTCATTCAAACGGACATAGGCGGGAATGTGCACGTTTTTTTTATTGTTTGGTCAGTTCTACGCGAGACTTCAATAAGTAAACTTTCACTTTTTGAAATTCGAACCGCATTAATAAATTGGTTAAAATGACCAGTTATGTTTGAGTTACACATTGTCCACAGTATCATGTTAATGTTGGTTGTTTTCGGGTACAGTTTTCCAGAGTTATTTTACATTGGGCATCGGATGTTTTCTGATGAAGTTTTATCTCTGGTTTTTACCCTGGCCTTGAAAACACCATTTACGAATAAAGAATAGAAGTGATGTATACAAATCATAGTTGTATTGTATTATAAAATGTATAGATCAAAATTGTACTGTCATGTTAATCTACGATTATACTTGATGGTTATATATTACGAAATGTAATATTCGTGTATGGATGTTGTCAATAAACTGATCGCAGGTCTTTCCCAATGCAAAACGGTTTGTGTTTTGAACTTAGTTGTGTGAAGACCTATAATTACTTATTGCAAAGTCCATTAATCGCCGTTCATGATACTCAAATCCTATTATCTTTTTCAGAAAACGAGTCAGATGCGTCCTTGTTTATTTGAACAAACACTATGCGTTCAGTGTGTGTCGATTGTCAGTCGACTTGTTTAAAATGTTTCCGAGTCGTCACTATATACAATCGACTAACATGCGTTTTCCATACTTGCGCGTATGCCTTTCTCTGAATTCAACCATGTCCACAAAAGGTAAGTGTTTATTAAATTCTATTCCAAGATAATACATACGTAGTGTTTGTGGCAAAAAACATTGTCTTTAAAATGCGGATTTCCACCGTCAAAACATGTATTATTAAATCCGGTTATAACGATTTGCGTCATTTCTTTTTTTACATAGAAACAATTTACAAACAGCGAGATGCAGAATTCTTTGGAGCAGCGTATTGTAATTACATGACCAAAGATAAGATTATTTTTTAAATGTCACTTTAGTACACTCAAATTGGAATACGATTTCACATGAATGGCAGCAACGCATTAGAGATTGAAAATAACTTTGGTAAGTTAATGTTTTCAGAATTTACCAGTGAATTCGCTCAGCAATGCTTTGAAATCAATAACTTTTTTCTTTTAAACTGTTTATACAAAATATCAACGTTCTCTTCAACACGTGTAAGTTTGATTCAAGATACCTGACTAATCCATTATGTTTAAACATATAAAGTATTCAATCAACGCAGTTTTAGGAAGTCTCCCAATTACATAAACAAACATTGGTTCTATAAATACGAACCATCTTACCGTATATGGTTTGGGGATCGTTTATTATCATTTATCTCTATTCAATAACTATATAGAGGAGAAAAAGATCAAATGCTGATAATTTATGTTAAAAAGGTTTTGCTTTTATACCATTAAGGTACGAATTGCACGCAAACCCAACTAGGGAAATTCAACGTCCACCCTGTCTGTCCGAAAGGTGGGCCTTAACAAAACTTATTCATGAAAAAGTAATTACTTGGAAAGTGTGCAAATCATGTAATTAATACGTATCAAGTACAACATCCACAGATACTTATAGAAAACTGTAATAACAGTATTAGATAATACGCGGTTTGCATTGATTCTCAGCAGTGGCTGTAAACGATATCTCATATTCAATCGACTTATGTAGCCAATCATATTCAATTTACAAATAAAGTTTTTTTAATGCCGAAATGGTATGACTTATACATTTCAGGTTAATATATATTCTCAATTAATAACTTTTAAATCGCCATCCATTTGGCTTATTTCAGCTTTTCGAAATGTTCCAAAAAATGTATCATGATCAAACCTATTTTTATTATGGATCCCAAATATTAGGATATGACTACGTACAAGCAATCGAACCAGTTCATACCAATTTTGTAAACAAAATCTTGAAGCTAAATAAAACACAAATGATTGTATTGTTTGGGAGAATGTGGTTGACACATATTGTGTGTAAATTATTTTACTAATTGTATTAGTAATTGGTGTAACCTTTAACAAATACCCGCGCATCGTTATCCCAGAAATTGTCATGTACTTTAATCACGAGATGACGCTGGGCGAATCTGCTGGGCATCGACAATCAGATTTTTTTTGGTTTATATATGGATTTGGTTATGCTTGGATAAGTCAAGATGTTGGTGTTAAAAAATAATATTTATATCATCTTTTAAGCAGCGCGGTATTGATTGCTGCAAGCAAAAATGGCATGACGACGTTTCAAACGTTTAAATTATCTTTAAAGCTGGTATTCTTCGGTTGATTCACCGTTAGATTTTTAAAACTTAATGAGCTCTAATAATGAAGCCAATTTGTTTTAAAAACGTATGTATATATGTATATCATCTACAGAAATATATCAACATCGAAATAAAAAACTTTTGATATATTAACACTGTATCTGTTCTGTTTGTGTTTGGGTATGTGTGTGCTTGTATGTAGATATGTTCTAACCACAACTATGTTAAGGTCTAAAAAATATTCATAACTTTATCACGTATATTGCTATATTAACACAGCCCATATATATTTTTATATACATGTTCTAGATACAACTCTGTTATGATATAATAGCTAGTTATAATGTATAACTATGTAATTTGGGCCGGCGGCCTTTGTTTGCAAAATAAATTGACTTGACACAGCATAGAACCGCATGCGAGTATTTAATTGAAATGGAATTGCTCAATCTACATACTATTAGTGCAGATCATTCTAGTGCATCGTTCAGATGATGTGGTATTAGTATAAACAGTGAGGATTTCAATAGCCACGTCAATTTTTTATCTTCCAAGTTTTCAATTAACAAGCTTTCACAAACACACGCTGTTATAACATACCATAATCTGTAACAACTGTGTGGGTTTTCTTTTATGACGTACTCGCGCTTCTAACATGTTCGTGTCTTTTAAACTGTTAAACTATCATAAAATAATAGTACGCGATGTCAATGCCCCTCTATCTATCTAACGATCCATTATCCAAAGCGTCAGTTTAGCACGTGTATGAACAATAAGACTCATCATACTTCGAATAATGACTTCGTCTCTTCTTTTGTGGAGAACCTTCGGTTACTTCACTAAGTGTTCTGACATTTTATAAATAGATATTACAACTAAAAATGGATACAAAATGTAGCTAAACGCATATATGCATGAGCGTTTCTTTATCCATATAAAGACACATTAAACAAATCAGGAATATCAATGATGGAATTAAGATAATTTTTTTCTGGCATTTTGACAAAATTATTATTGTCTATTTGGATGGGATAAAATGACGGTAAAAGTGTGCTTTTTAAGCTTTATATATATTTTCAGTACTTTTGATCAAAGTATTATGTCCAGTTAGCTAAAAAAATATGCATGTATTTTGATACATATTTTGAGCTTATACCATCTGGGACACTTTGTATACTATAAATTACACGTTTCAACTTGAAGGCAGCAATTTAAAACCAGTTATACAAGGCACCATTGTGCACCAGTGTGCACACATGTGCATTAAATTACATTCTGAAGAAATAATGGTTAATTTGCAATCATCGACATGGCTTTCAGAACAATACGTTGGACCCCATTTTTAAATATACAATTTATGTAAAGTAATTTACATTCTAACGTGGAGAAAGGTTATTTAAATGTAATGCTATTTATTATTGAAAGATGATGTTTGTTAAAGAACTGCATCATAAACATCTAATTCATGTGAGTGATTTTACCACATTCTATTAATCAATTAGTGTACAAAAAAGACTTGCCATTTCCTCAACATTCAGTACTATTTGTGTTATTGCTTTTAATATTTAAGTGACTAGTGTGATCAAAAACGCAAATTGTATGTCTTTATAGAATAATGAAGTGTATTCTCTTTCCCGTTAACCTATAGTATCAACGATGCCACAAACCGCGTATAAAAAGGTTTTAAAACAAAATCAGAAAAGAAATGAAAATAGAACATACCTTCAACTTAACGCAGCAGTTAAATTTAATTTGCATGCAGTTGTTTAATTGACATGTAATAGTTCTCAACCAAACAATGAGTAATTGAATATGTTTTAATTTTTCTTCACATGAATGTTTTCTTACGAACAGTTTTATATCTAATCTTATTTTTGTTACATTTGTTCTTATCTTAAAAATCATTAAAAATCATTGACCAACAGGGAAAATGCTCGTAAACTTTATAGAAGCACTCTTAATTTTGAACGATACATTTATGACACATTTAATGCAAGTATGTTTTTGAGTTTTCAAACATGAATATGAAATTAAATACATCCATACTAGTATTGAGTATTATAAATTTAATAACTTTGATGTTGGAATAAGCAAACAAGAAGGTTGAATCGTTTTGATTTACTTTTATTATTGTTCAAGTAGCGTGGTTGACATTTTTCGAGGTACGGTCTGAACAAAGTCGAATGACCACATCCGGTTCTTAACACAGAGGTTGCATTACACTATAAAGTTATTACATTCTTCCCCTTTTTAAAACTGTCAAATGTTGGCACATAGTTTTTCATAATACTATTATTTATAATACTGATGAAAATGACTAGATTACAATGTGTGTCATTTAACAGTCAAATAAAAAGATTTAAATGCAATTTACAACAAATGACTATGATTTTCACAGAACCAATGTTCTGTTGTGTCTCACAGGCATTATTATAGCCTTTAACACAGTGAGTACACAATCTGCTGATAAAGCACTTAAATTATAAGTCAAGTTTCATGGGTGGTCTTCGAGCACATTGCGGATAACGCTTTTCCTGCGGTTGTTGAGATGTTGTTCGAGTTGAAGTTGGAATCACCGGTTGATCTGGCGGCTGCTGAACTGGGGAAGTTGTTTCTGCGCTGGGAGAGGTTTTGGTTGGAACTTCCTCTGGTGTAGCAGACTCTACCGCTGATCTGGTGTTCATTGGAACTGGTGTGTTGCATGTTGTTTGGGATCCAAAACTGGACCAACTTCAGTATTTCCAGAATCTGTTGGATTTCCATTGATGACTGACGCGGAATCAAATGGTCTGCATGACAATATCGAGTCTTGGAACTGCATTTCACAAGATATGTCACTTTTCCCAGCACTTTATGGATAACGCCCGGGATCCATTGCCACTTTCCGACAGTTGTGTTGGTTTTTACAGCGACCAAATCTCCATTGACGAATTCTCGCATCTTTA
Organism: Dreissena rostriformis; assembly: GCA_007657795.1. NCBI lineage: Eukaryota > Metazoa > Mollusca > Bivalvia > Myida > Dreissenidae > Dreissena > Dreissena rostriformis. The sequence goes on along the minus strand of VMBQ01000808.1, from coordinate 215,302 downwards.
CTAAATGATCATGTTGGTCTTTCATCTCCATTTGCTTCTTTTTCACGACTCCGTCCTCGTCTGGTTTTGTCAGACTCAACCGTGATCTCAGCTGTCTGCCTTGGAACAACACGCATGGTTCTACAACCGTTGTTGTATGAGGTGTGATCCTGTACTTCAGCAAGAAGTCCGCAAGCAGATGGTTGACACTGACTGACTGAACACGTTTATCATTGTCTTTTAACCTTGCTTTTAATGCTTGTTTCACAATTTGAACTGCCCTCTCTGCTTGCCCATTAGATGACGGATGGTAAGGAGGCGTGAACTTGTGATGAATACCATTCAATGAACAGAACTCCCGGAATTCTGCAGCTTTGAACTGGGGACCATTGTCAGAGACAATAACTTCTGGAAGACCTATGCTCGCAAAAACAAGTCTTAGCTTTTCGATAGTGCTTTCACTGGTTGTACTTTTTATTGGAACTACTTCAGCCATTTACTGTAGCTGTCGATGATGATAAAGAATGATTGATTCTTGTAGTCCGCAAAATCCATGTGGACACGCTCCATGGGTCGACTTGTACGTACCCAAGGATGCAGTGGTGTTTCTAGTGGAAGGTTTCTCAAAGACTGACATGTGTCACATTTCTTGACCATGTCTTCCACTTCAGCATCTAGGCCAGGCCACCACACATAACTACGGGCTAGGGATTTCATTTGATTAACCCCCAAATGTTGATCATGCAACTCCCTCAGTATTGCATCTCTTAGTTTCTCCGGTATTTACAATTCGTAACGTCTACTGAAGTATGGCTTCGTGTATTCACCTTCAGTGTGATTTGGCCAACCAGTCTCCACATAATTCAATACCTTACTCAATAAGGGTGATTTCCTGGTCATTTCAGCAATTGTTCTACTGTCAACTGGAAGTTCTTCGATGAAAGACACATAATGTTCAGTGTTTTCGTCTGTTTCAGTGTATGTAACTGGTAGTCTTGAAAGCCCGTCACAGTTTCCATGTTGTACAGATTTCCGGTACTTTATGACGTACGTATAACCGGACAGCAAGATGGACCATCTTTGCAGTCTTGCTGCTGCAAGAGTTGGCACTGCTTTCTTGGGTCCAAAGATTGTGGTTAGCGCTGAATGGTCAGTAAGCAAAGAAAACTTCCTACCATACAAGTATTTGTGGAACTTTTTGACCCCAAATACTATTCCCAACGCCTCTTTCTCCACTTGGGAATAATTTTTATCAGCTGCCCCCAATGTCCTTGACGCGAAAGCTAAGGGTCTCTCTGTACCATCGTCCATTGCATGTGATATCACGGCTCCTAAGCCTTAAGAAGACGCGTCACATGCTAATGTCAGGGGTTTTGTCTGGTCATAATGAACAAGTAACTGATTGCTTGCCAACAGATTTTTACTTTCTTGAAAAGCCTTTTGCATAACATAGACCAATCCCAATCGACATCTTTTTTCAACAGGCGATGTAGTGGATGTAGCACTGTTGACAGGTTTGGAAGGAATGATCCATAATAGTTTAGTAGGCCCAAATATGACTTCAGTTCCCCTACATTCTTTGGCTCTGGTGCTTCCTTTACTGCTTCAGTCTTCTCTTTGGTAGGGTGAATACCCTTGAAATCAACATGGTGACCCATGTACACCACTGATTCAGCCATGAATACGCATTTCGCCGCGTTGAGCTTTATATTGTACTTCTGCAAGCGGGAGAAGACCTCGCGTAGCTTTACCAGATGCTGCTGATCATTTTCTGCTGTCACCAGGATATGATCAATCCGGCACACAAACCCGGACAATCCTGCTAGTACTGTATCCATTAAGGATTGGAAGATTGTTGGAGCTGAGCTTACTCCATATGCAAGTCGATTGTAGCGAAACAAACCTATATGTGTGTTGATTGTTAAGAGTGGTTTTGAAGCTTCGTCGAGCTCTAACTTGGCGTATGCTTGTGCCAAGTCCAGTTTCGTGAACTTCTTTCCACCAGCCAATGTTGCGAACATATCTTCCACGTTTGGCAATGGGTACTGTTCCTCGCTTATTTCCCGATTGACTGATACCTTATAATCACCACAAAGTCTTATAGTATTTTTGTCTGCTTTCGGTACTACCACTAAAGGCGAAGCCCACTCGATGTGTTCTACTGCTTTAACCACCTTTTCCTCAACAAGTTTATTCAACTCTTCTGTGACCTTCCCCTTAACTGCATAGGGCACTGGCCTTGCCTGGTGAAACCATGATTGAGCATTTTCTTTGAGTTTAATGCTGGCTTTGAATCCCTTGATAGGCTGTTCCGTTTTAGTGAACACCTCTTTAAATTTTGATTTCGGCTCTTCAATTGCCTCAAATTTTGGCGATACAAATTTTACAACAATGGTTTTCCAGTCTAATTTAACTTCATTTAGCCAGTCACGACCTAGGAGATTTGGCTTGTCTCCTTTTACGATGATTGCCTGGAGAGGTTTCTTCTTATCTGTTACTTTAACAGTACATTCGCCCAGAGTTTTGATGTTTTCACCCGAGTAGCCCTTTAGTTTTACTGCTGTTGGTCGAAGGCAACAATTCTGCAGGTATCGGTTTTACGTGTTTTCATTAAAGAGTGTTCGACCACTGCCAGTGTCTAGTTCCATTATAAGTTCCGAACCATAAACCATTAGCATAATGTCAATTGCTTTTGATTTGCCATCTGAATTTGCATACACTGATAGTGTGTACTCTTCTTTTTCTTCATTTGCTATGCGGTGTGCAGATTTTGACTGATGTGTGTGGCATTTCTTTGCAAGATGCCCTATGTTTGAGCACTTGTAACATTTAGAGTCTTTGTGGGGACATGTCTTTGGGTGATGTTTTCCACCACATCGGTAACATTCCTGCTGCTTTGCACCTTTAAATGATGAATCGGGCTTCTTGAAGTTTTTCCACGGCTTATGCTGTTGCTTGTGATGGTGTGACTGGGATTTTGTTTGAACTTCATTAATGCTTTGTGCGCTGAAAGATACGTATCCATCTTGGCCATTTTCATTGCCTGTGCAATTTTGACTGCTGCATCAAATGTTAGGGAGTCCTCTGCCAATAACTTCCTTTGCATGGATTCTGATGATAGGCCACAAACAAATCTGTCCCTCAAGGCTTCATCCAGAAATGTTCCAAAATTGCAATTGGTAGCAAGACGCTTAAGTTTTACCACATACTTTCCTAACTTCTCGTTCTCTTTTTGGTTTCGCTTGTTTAACTTAAACCTTTCTGAAATTATCAAAGGTCTAGGGTTGTAGTGTGCCTTTAACAACTCGATCAGGTCCTGGTAGCTTTTGTCCTTTGGCAAATTTGGCTGGACTAAATTGCGAACAACCCCATAGGCTGTCGCTCCGACTACAGATAAAAAGACTGCTACCTTCTTTTCATCCTCGATTTTGTTCGCAGCAAAATACTGCTCCATTCTTTCCACATAATTCTCGAACGATTCCTTTCCCTCCGCAAATTCCGAGACTTTTCCTATGTTAGGCATCGTGAAAGTTCGTTAACTCGTCGCCAGTTTAATACCTTTGATGTTGGATTAAGCAAACAAGAAGGTTGAATCGTTTTGATTAACTTTTATTGTTCAAGTAGCGTGGTTGACATTTTTCGAGGAACGGTCTGAACAAAGTCGAATGACCACATCCGTTTCTTAACACAGAGGTTACATTACACTATAAAGTTATTACAATTAACATCTTATACATGTACATTAGTAATATCGCTGTAAATTGATGATTTTAAATATGTTTAAATTAGATAGAGCCGAGGAGAAATGTATAATTTCACCTTTTGAAAAATGTATTTCCTCGTGTTTGTTTTGGTGTAACAGAAAGAAAAGAGAGCCCTGGATTTAAATCATCCACAGGGCCTGATCATTGCCTCTTGACATAATAATGGAATAAAGCTTTGGCTCCTTTTTCAATATGCGCAAGATATTGAATAAATACGTAAATTGTGTTGAACCCGATTCCACGGCTGTAACGATTTGGGAGTAAACAGAAATATTGATGTTGATCAACTGACAATCAAAAACGGACGCTCGAGATTACTTAAAGAATGCATGGCTTGGCTAGACAGTTTTCGGAAATTACAAGAAACCTTACATCGAATGTTGAAAAACGTTTTGTTATTTATTTATCAAAACTGTGCATGCTTGAGTATTGGTTAGGGGTGACTTTTACGGAAGATTCTCTGACTTGTCATTCCCTGCAAGGTATTGTCATGTGAATAAAGACAATACATTAATTCGATTAAGCAATTCATGTCATATTCTAGAATAAACCACATATATTCATGCTACATCTAATTATAGTCGATAGCAAACAGAAACCAATGCTGCTAAACATCACAACTATTAATTGAAACCGTTTCAAATACTTCAACTATTGACCAATACATGTAACAAATTACTTAAACAACTGGGCCCGGTTGCTCAAAATGTTAACGGCCTGTTAAGGTAACAGCCTGTTAAACTCAGACCCAAATAACATTAATTTGAGAGGCAATGTTATTATCAAACTTTTTCAAATTATTAGAGCAAAAAAATGTCTGTACCATTTACACATCTATTAAAGGGTTAACAAATGATTCACACAAATAGCTAGATCCAAAAACTTACGGCTGTTAGCTTAACTGGCCGTTAAAGTTTTGAGCAACCGGACCCTGAGCGTGTTCATTAGATTGTATTGTCGTTATTAAATTTGAGTGACCGGTTTAGCGTTGTAAAGCTGGTTTTAATTGTGACCGGGTTGATCTCCAATTATAGTGGCTCCTGACTTTACTGGTACGATAAACAGTTGTAAAACGTTTGTGTATTTTTATTTATTTTTAATACGGCATACATATCACAGAAATATATTATTTTTATGGTGTAGAAGAAAATCGTTATTTCCACCAAACATGTAAAACTCAATCATAAATGAAATCATAAATTCCCCTACCAGTGATATAATGCAAATATCATTCCATATTGGTGCGACGTCAAATAACATTCATACATGGTTCAGTATACTATGCTGAATACATAAACCATAACAGTGGCCTTCCTTCATTTTGCATCCTGATGGTAGATTAAATATATTGTTTGTAAGCATCGCATAAGCAAACCGTTGTAAGTAACCTTGTCTGTACATTTCACATTTGACGATTAACTTAGAGGTTTTTGATATAACGTCGAGGATAATTATTCGAACTCTTGAAAACTATGTAAAGAAACAAATTTATACCTTTAAAACCATTGGTTTGGTATAACAACGAGCTTCACAAATAGGAAACATATTGATTTCTTTGTTCCTGTAAGAAATAAAGGAAATCAATTACTTTGCTGAATCTAGTTCTTCCTCAATTAAGACTTAATGAATGTCAAATGAAGGACAACAGCTCGCTTGTCTCTCGGTGGAATCATTGTAAAATATGTTAACTGTTCCACAAAGGATGTGAGGCATGCATAATATCATTAGCTCAAACACATTAATACACAAATTGTCCATTTATGCAAAATTGATGTTGCGTATTTCTTATTATATCATATTTTAATCAATTCAATCTTAAATATATACTTAACGTTTATATTTTCAAATCAAACGTCTTTATTTTTAGTTTTTCTCATTGTTATATCTTTGAATGGCATCTTTTCAGTCTTATATTCAGAGTACATCTTACCTTTGAAAATGGCTATCATGTTGCATATTTTGATGAATTGCTTGATGAAATCGGTGTAATATTTCACGAAATTTATTCCACATTAATGTTTGTTTTATTTATTTGGTGTTAATGTATTAATTATATTCACGTTAGGTTGCGATTCTTAAGTCAAATAGTAAAATAAAATGTTTATTTATGAACACATTTATCAGTCTTACTTTGATCATATTTCATGTTTTCTTTTCTGTTTTCATATCTACAAAAAATAGTTTTAAAAGTCACTTTTCCATAGGTACTAAATAAAGTATTAATTGGACTGTGTTTTATCTATATGGATTGTGAGAGGTCTATTTGGACCCTGTTGCAGTTAAACGTTTAATTGCATGTTTGATTTTACTTAGACCAGGGCGAAATCGGTTAACATATGGTTCGTTTCGTGTGCCCTTTTTCAACATTTTTCTTCAACCTATAGTTAACGCTTTTTGCCTCACAGTCGCGTATAATTGCATAGCAATTAATGTTTTATTTTCCGTTATATCACTCATTTAGCAATGACCTTGGCGCTGTCTTACGTAAATGATCCAATTTTCCACCACATTTCCCATTTTTGTCTAATAACAGTCATCTATGCATACAAATTAAGCAGTGAATTAATACCTCAATATACACATTAAGCGCTTTGTACTTGTAAACGTTACATGTATTGCGTTAGACCTAAGTACGTGTTTAAAGGGGTCGCACTGAGTGGTAAATTAATGACACTGCTTAATTATTTATAAATTTGATGGTTTTCTTTAAGTATACACAATACGTTAAGATGCGTACATGTACAGGTTATGGTACTTCTTATTATTACTTCATATTTATCAAAATTGTACTGAATAATGCAATCGTCAAAGGTTTCGAAAGTTTGTTTTACTATTAATGAAGCGGAAATACCATGTGATACTATACTCAAAACAACGTATTTTTGTATTTCTATATACTTATGCATGCATTAGGAAATAATGCAATATGTCGTGTTAAAGATGGAAACACAACGATCGTTCGACACAGGTAAATACTACAGAGTCATTTATTTCACTGAAGTGTTAAAGTACGAATAGTATCTGAACTGTGCATTTTCAAAACATTTAGTGTTAAGAAACAGTACACCTTTATTAGAAGCATTTCTGATACTAGGATTGATAAACGGATTGACATGTCGTTACGTTTTTATCAAACAATTTATCAAAGAAGAATAACGATGGTTATATTATGTGTCTTGCTATGAAAATGGACAGTTATTTGTTGTTTAAGAACGTATTAAAGTGACCTTTTTCACATTTCAGATAATTGACAAGCCACCTTTTACAAACGAACTACAACAATATGTATTCACTTGATCCATGCGCTTAGCGCCCCACACCGTTTCCTTGCGTTACTTTACATTACCAATGAATCTCAAAAATAAAACGGCATGAACTTTCAAACATGGAATATAACTTTGGTCAAATTGGATTTAGCGGTAAGCATTACTGTCATGCATACAGAAACCTATGTTTTATTTAGTTTTCGTTTAGTTTTACATCGCAATTACGCCTTATATGTGGCGAACTGTTTGGGTTTTTTCAGGGTGAAATCTTTAACCATTAATTATTACTACGTTTTTCAAGACGAATATTATCAAAATCTGTGTGGGATAAGGCGATGCATACACTTTCCCTTATCGTTAAACTTTGAACCTAATGACCTCATCGGACTTTCTTTCACATACGTTGTATTACATTATAGTATAATATGGGTGAAATCATAACGCGTGTTGTAATCCTTATCACTTATGTATGGAGCTTTTAGATCCGAATACGTACAATTAATACCAAAGTTGAACAAAATGAACAGACATTTCTATGATTGATTACCCGTGTAATAATAGGATTGTTCTTAGTGTGATACGCAAAAAGATACAATTTTGGTTACATAAATACGACTCCTCGTGACGAGCAAGACGAACATAAAATAACCATCCACATTCCCATAATTATAGACATAGTCTTTCATGAAGAAATCCTTGACATTTTCTTCATGAAAGACTATGTCTATAATTATGGGAAGTTGCGTTGACACTCAAGCGTTAACTTAAATTACTTTCTTGATAATTTGTCTGGGGTAACATAACCTTATCTTTCGGAAACTTTGCATTGACCGTGATTAATAAATTCTATTTATAACGTTATTTTCGAGTCAACTTCACAAAAATACATAATTTGAAAATTATCTGTTATCGGTCAATTATGTGGCGTATAAACACAATCAAAAGATCGTTAGGCTGAGTTTGTTATACCTGACATAATGCGACCAGAATTTCGTTCGTTTAATTCTTACAAAATAAGACATATATTTGCGCATTGAACAAAATTTCACTTAGTTGTGTTTTGGTGTGGGTCTTCATTCTGCGTTCTAAATGAGAAGTTATAACGCAAACTATCTGTCGTTTTTTTTCCAAAAACAAATTATCCAAACTTTACATTATATGAAATTTGTATTAAACATGAATGTATTCCATATTTTTATAGAAACAAATGTTGTTATTTGGCTCATTTTTTGGAAATAAACTCTTTACGAAAACATATGCTTCTTCAAATTAACGATCAAGTTATTATTTTATTATTGAACACAATCAACGTTTAAATAATTCCAATTCGTTAACAGAACATGTATGTGTAAAAGGAAGACTCATTTGTTTGATTGAGTGGATATTGTCGTCAACACAGTTAACACGTACTAAACTCTGTTATGCCTAATACGAGAAATCGTGTTTTATGATAATTTAAAATAAACCGTTATCCAATTGTAAACTTAATCAACATTATAAATGCCTTTGTACTACCATGTATGTGGAATTCTATTGTGACTTTTGTGATACGTCGAGGATAACTGGCATAATTTCGGCTGCATTGAACAGACCGCTTGAAAATAGTTTACGCAGAACATTAATTCCTCTCAACATCTCAATCTAAATCCTTTACGTTTTGTGTATCTCAATTGCCATAGAATCTTCCAAAAGACGTTACTTAATCGGATCAGTACGCGGTATATTGTTTCTTTTTCTGAAAGAACTATGTACGTACAGTGGGTTGTATTTTCTTTAGGATCAGCGTATCGGGCATCCTTTTAAGTTCATTCTTTGGGCTATTTGTAGGATACGGCCTCTGAATTTGGATTCCAAATTAATGGAAACGATTTACGTTTTATGTCAGATGATACTAGTTCAATTAAAACTTTAATAAATTCAAATCAAACTATACTTAATTATCCGACATACTATATGAGACCCGTTCATAAATCATGTATTCCTTATTTTGTTTTGATGACGTCGTGAAAGTTTCCGTGTATTTGAGTAAAGTCTGTATTTGCCCATTTTCTACAGGCAAACATTGTTAACGAAATTGCTTTCACCCTACACTTAATGGTGTGGTTATGTCACCTGACATTATCGACACTAAAATAAGTCGAACACATTTTAAATATCATTATACAATTCCACCAGTTGTTTGTCAAACAACACTGCATTCTAATAGAGACAGACCCATAAATGTTCCCAAAAGACATCAATCCACGCTTAGTTGACTGCTTGTCACTTATCCTAATACAACTACTCTCTACATTTACAGTAATGCGCTCGACGCAATTTTTCGATGTACGGACAATGCCATCTGTATGTCCGTGACCTTTGAAATGCAGATCATAAAGCTGTGTTCCCACTGCCGGTCAGATCAACTCGATCAAGCCTGACCAAGCGGTCGGGTACTGGTCTGGTTCGGTCGGCATGAGTGATCGGGGGCGGTCGGATAGGTCGGCATTGGTCGGGCTTTTCTACCCGATATTTTTTGACATGTCAATACATATCGAGTAGCGGTCGAGTAGGAAATATATCGAGAAGGGCTCGGGAGGTGGTCGTGTATTAGTCGAGTAGAAGATCCAGATGATCGTGAAGCAATCGTGTGGCGATCGGATTGACATCTTTTACACGATATGTACCCGATCCGCTCGANTTAACTTAAATTACTTTCTTGATAATTTGTCTGGGGTAACATAACCTTATCTTTCGGAAACTTTGCATTGACCGTGATTAATAAATTCTATTTATAACGTTATTTTCGAGTCAACTTCACAAAAATACATAATTTGAAAATTATCTGTTATCGGTCAATTATGTGGCGTATAAACACAATCAAAAGATCGTTAGGCTGAGTTTGTTATACCTGACATAATGCGACCAGAATTTCGTTCGTTTAATTCTTACAAAATAAGACATATATTTGCGCATTGAACAAAATTTCACTTAGTTGTGTTTTGGTGTGGGTCTTCATTCTGCGTTCTAAATGAGAAGTTATAACGCAAACTATCTGTCGTTTTTTTTCCAAAAACAAATTATCCAAACTTTACATTATATGAAATTTGTATTAAACATGAATGTATTCCATATTTTTATAGAAACAAATGTTGTTATTTGGCTCATTTTTTGGAAATAAACTCTTTACGAAAACATATGCTTCTTCAAATTAACGATCAAGTTATTATTTTATTATTGAACACAATCAACGTTTAATTATTCCAATTCGTTAACAGAACATGTATGTGTAAAAGGAAGACTCATTTGTTTGATTGAGTGGATATTGTCGTCAACACAGTTAACACGTACTAAACTCTGTTATGCCTAATATGAGAAATCGTGTTTTATGATAATTTAAAATAAACCGTTATCCAATTGTAAACTTAATCAACATTATAAATGCCTTTGTACTACCATGTATGTGGAATTCTATTGTGACTTTTGTGATACGTCGAGGATAACTGGCATAATTTCGGCTGCATTGAACAGACCGCTTGAAAATAGTTTACGCAGAACATTAATTCCTCTCAACATCTCAATCTAAATCCTTTACGTTTTGTGTATCTCAATTGCCATAGAATCTTCCAAAAGACGTTACTTAATCGGATCAGTACGCGGTATATTGTTTCTTTTTCTGAAAGAACTATGTACGTACAGTGGGTTGTATTTTCTTTAGGATCAGCGTATCGGGCATCCTTTTAAGTTCATTCTTTGGGCTATTTGTAGGATACGGCCTCTGAATTTGGATTCCAAATTAATGGAAACGATTTACGTTTTATGTCAGATGATACTAGTTCAATTAAAACTTTAATAAATTCAAATCAAACTATACTTAATTATCCGACATACTATATGAGACCCGTTCATAAATCATGTATTCCTTATTTTGTTTTGATGACGTCGTGAAAGTTTCCGTGTATTTGAGTAAAGTCTGTATTTGCCCATTTTCTACAGGCAAACATTGTTAACGAAATTGCTTTCACCCTACACTTAATGGTGTGGTTATGTCACCTGACATTATCGACACTAAAATAAGTCGAACACATTTTAAATATCATTATACAATTCCACCAGTTGTTTGTCAAACAACACTGCATTCTAATAGAGACAGACCCATAAATGTTCCCAAAAGACATCAATCCACGCTTAGTTGACTGCTTGTCACTTATCCTAATACAACTACTCTCTACATTTACAGTAATGCGCTCGACGCAATTTTTCGATGTACGGACAATGCCATCTGTATGTCCGTGACCTTTGAAATGCAGATCATAAAGCTGTGTTCCCACTGCCGGTCAGATCAACTCGATCAAGCCTGACCAAGCGGTCGGGTACTGGTCTGGTTCGGTCGGCATGAGTGATCGGGGGCGGTCGGATAGGTCGGCATTGGTCGGGCTTTTCTACCCGATATTTTTTGACATGTCAATACATATCGAGTAGCGGTCGAGTAGGAAATATATCGAGAAGGGCTCGGGAGGTGGTCGTGTATTAGTCGAGTAGAAGATCCAGATGATCGTGAAGCAATCGTGTGGCGATCGGATTGACATCTTTTACACGATATGTACCCGATCCGCTCGACCTCTACCCGAGTTATTTTAGATCGCAACACGATGCACTCGACCTCTATTCGATTTGATGAACAGATTTACTAGACTGCTACCCGAAGGCTACTCGACCGTACACGATCACTTCCCGATTGCTATTCGACCATACACGAGCTCATGTCACTAAAACAAAACTCACGTGCAAAACGTCGTGCTTGTCTCTCAAAACCTTCTTACACTTGGACGAGTAAATATCCAAAGATGCCAAGAAAGGGCAAAAAGGCGACTGATACTGCTAAAACTAGTAAAACTAGTGGTAAATGTACAGTCGCTGAGACTGAAGTAACTCTATCCCCACAGGAAGAGAAGAATGATCCATCTACACCTCCAATTGAGCTAGTGGAAGAACAACCTTATTTTCCCGACAATTAGGTACCAAAATATTTACTTTTTCTTTGCTTTCTCTACGATTCTATACAATAAACCTGATATAACACTTATTTTGTTTGCTAAGTTATTCGAAAGTGATTGTCATACATCTATTTATACTGTTAAACGGTTTGTCATGTACAAATATGTTTATACAGTTAGTATACGGCTGTATTTGCTCGACAGTTAAGGCTCAAAAGGCCTTTTTTACAAAAACATTAATGGTAATTTTCATTGATATTCATAAGTGTTCTTTTTTTTTGTCAGACTGAATTCAAACCCCGGAAAATATTACAACGTACACTCACTCAAGACGAAGAAGATGACCTTGTTGCGTGGCTGCTCACATGTTTACCATCAAGAGCCCCGCAAGAATGAGGGAAGTTCCACTTGGTTCGAAAGTCATTGGCAATCTCCTGCCATTGTTCAGTTATGACGATGACTGGTAGCACTTCCTCTGAGTACCTCTGTATTATAGCTCTAAAACTTCAGGAACAAATTTGCTTATAGTGTTTTTACCCACTCAGAATGAGTACATCAAGTCTGAATACGAGGACCCAGTTGCGAGATGACGACGAGTTACGGTCAACTTCAATCCAGGCTCCAATGGTTCCCTGAAATCGAGATTTTAGCAATTATGAGTAACAAATGTCTGCTATAACATTTACATTGAATATTTTACCATCTTTCCATAAATAGACTTGTAAGTTCAGCAAGCCGAGCGGTGCGTCATAGGATGGCACAATTAAAAATACAAAGTGTACGTTTTAAGTGATAAGGCGGACTTACCTATAGGAGTTGATCTGTTTCTTAATCCCGGGAGATCAACAAGCTCTCCAAACATATCGGCATCCACGCTGAAGAAGTTCTTGTATCCTTTTGGGTCTTCTCTGTTGACCTTCTTTAGTAGTTGCTCATATTGTCCATATAATGGCCGTCGCGTAAACCACTGATTAACCCACACTTTCCTGCGTCGTGGCCACCTACGCCTACGCACCTGGGCGGCTTCCTCCTCCTCTAACTCTAATACAACCATGGCCCTGTCTCTCTGGAGATCTAACCATCTGGCCCACAACTGTAATTTTTCAATCTCCATGATGATTAAAGTGATAAGTGAACAACAATATTTTTAGTTTTTGTTCTCAAAGTTTTAATACACGACCGTTCGCGACTGTAGTACGACCATCACGATCTGGCCGTGTGAAGATCTGGTGGCGATCGAGCTGATGTCCACTTAGTCGAGCTGAGATTGTATAGGGCTCGCGTATAGGTCGAGATGATCGAGCGGAAATCGGAAAAATGGTTGAGTGGACGTCGTGAATGAGTCGTGTTGGGGTCGTGTGTTATCGACAAGAGGTCGAGAAGAAGTCGTGTATACCCTTTTAAGTCGAGCTTGGTCGGGTTTGGTCGGGAAATTTCGGTGATCAGGATGATCGAGTTGATCGGATCGGCAGTGGGAACCCACCATATACAACTAATGTATGGTGAAGAATCTCCATTTGGTTTTCTTTCATCTTCTTTGATGTTGCCTAATGAATACTTAACCATTGTGTGATTGAAATGAATTTAAATGGAAATAATATAATTAATAAATATCGGATTGCGGCGAAGTACGTCATATAGTTTGGCTTACAACCATGTTGCCTATGAATGCTGTATTATTCAAATAACAACAAATCTGTTTCAGTGTAATTTGCAATTTTACATGTTATGTAAAAGGTTTTATTTTTTACTACTAATATAATAGCAGACCATGTATTTATCGTTGTATATAATGCCGAAATATAATATGATTGTCAATGTATCCTTTTAAATAGCAGAAAGGCTATTAAGATAGAGTACAATGCATATTTCCACAAACTGTAACCGCACTAGGTTATCTCTCGTTAAACGCTCATCGACACAAAAAAGCATCTATAAATGTATTGTTGTGTTCCCCCATCGATATCCTATAATAAGGCACATCCTATCTGGGCAAAACATAATATATATTATAACTGCACATTTAAAGAATGAGTTTCCAAGAATTTAATCAAATTAGATACATTGTGCAGCATCATGACTTTGCATAACATATGCTTAAAGGCGGTGTTGTTGCATCTTTTCTTCAACTGGTTGATTGTGTATTTGCCTCAAAGCATTTCAAAGCAACATTGATCATTAATTGAAAAAACATGCTCAGCGTTTACTGTTGATTTTTCTGTTGATACAAAGCTGTGACAAAATGAGCGAATCTTCCTAGTTTTGGCTGCTTTCAATTTGTACATCTTTGACATAAACCCAGGCGGAAGGTAATGAAAGAAACACTCACATGGGAATATGTGCAGGTGCGTGTTGGTCAGTAAATCAGAAACAAAATCCCAAACGAATTGGTTATGTGATAGTTCCGTATCAAATACACATACAGTGAAATTCAACTATAACAGCAGGAGCGAAACCTTCCTAAACAACGCGGTCCTTTGTTAATGGCTAGGAACTATTTTCCATACAGTGAGACCCAACACCAATTCACTAGAAAAGAAACAAAAGCACAATCATGAACATTATTGGAGTTACCGCTTTTAAACGGTCAATTCAAAAGCACGGGGCTTAAAACTACTCTTAAGGAGCTCGAAACTCCATACTTGGCTTGGTGTGTCTCGTCTCCATGATACATTTTATTCTTTAAAAAACATTATATAAGAAGTCATGACTTTTACAAGTAATACTATAATGGGATATTTTTTTTATAAATTACTTTAATTTCTTAGACATTGTCAAATGTGTACATTGTTCTGATACTGATTTGAAATGTATATTTGTATGGTTTTCTCGGATTTGTTTTACTCGCGTGTGCCAACTGTTTTGAAATCAATAATATATCATATTATATTAATTCTTAATGAATGTATTAAAGGGTCTGATTCACATACTTTATAAATTGACAATTTTAACATACGTGGAATTTTCTAAGTGATTTAAAAAAAACAACAGGAAGAGTGAAACTCCAGAGGAGAAAGTATTGCTTCATCAGCCATTCCTTTATTTAAGGTAAGTGACCAGTTGATTATACAAAACAGGACAAAACACACAGCATTTTATTGCAGAAAACAACACGAATTGGAGTCACCGCCTTGGAACGGATGATTCAAAGCATTTGGGGTTTTACTCCGGTTGATTGTCGCATCGAACCTCACAATTATTCAAGGCTTAATAACAAAGTGCAACCACGTATATATACATTAACCTCTTTGCATTTGTATTCACATTCAAAAGCAATAGGTGAACACATAAATACGCTTTAATTGCAAGTACAGTTCTTAATTGTTAAATATTCAACCACTTTAATGAATTCGTATCTTTATGCTATTCACAAGCTACATTTCTTAGAAAATAAGTGATATGATATATTAAAAGTACATGTTTGCAAATATTAATATTATTCCTGTTCAGAAAGAAACAATTGTAAGACAATTCTAAATCCAAAACGTTCAAGTTTTGTGAAACAAAACCATTTACTTACGGTATACTACGGAGTCAGCAAGAACAGCGTTCTAAAACTAGGAATCAATCAGCGCTAATTTGTATGGCAAAGTGTCGGATAAAAATGTTATAGTAGGCTTGATATAAATCGCAGTTTGTTTGAAATTAAGGAAAAGCTGGTCAGAAGTTGCCCCAGTTGAAAATTTCTATAGTTGACTAAGGCAGCGCCATTCGCCAAACAAGTATTGTTGAAAGGAATCCCCGTATAGTATTGAAGCCAATATGCATCGACAATCATTAAGTGCATGTTAATTATTGAGTGTTTTTTCATTTATGTGTTACGAATATGGTTTCACCGATGACAAAAGGTTAACCCTCAGTCCGTTCTTCCGTCCGTCTGTCTGCACATTCTGTCGTCAGTCTGACCGTCCTCAAATTTTGATCCTGCTATTTCTAAAAATGAACTGAGGATGCTTCGGTGAAACTTGATATAATTATACAAGGCTATGTGATGATACACCAACCATATGTTCAAGTGATCGATAAAGGTCAAGTCACTGTTACTTAAACTAGAACAAAACCAAAAATTGTAATAACTCAAAAGTATATTTGACATCATCATGACACTTTGCATAAACTTTCAAGGAGAAGTTTCCCACATAATTTTATTGTATAGGTGTTTTCAGCCATCTGGTGTGGAACTTTTGTATTGCGTGCAATACTGTTCAAGCCTTGTGTTTTAAATAGATACTTACTTTTTCTATTATAAAATATAGATAATCGCCACATAAAAGAATATATCTGATTTCGTTATATAACAATGTAAAATACACACGCTTAAACATTACACTTGACGGTTCATACAATTGTGTGTGTCAATGCTTCATACTTTTTCCACGATACACAGTTTGTGTATGAAATGTTGCAATCCCAGTATTTTTTATTAAATAAATGTGAATGCATCAAATTAAATCACACATTTTTTAAAAACAAACGATTAATGATTTACAGTTTGCAATCTTACCTGAGATATCTGCTACCGCCAGGTTTAAAACAAACGCAGTTTTCATGGGATACCTCCTGAAGGCTGTTCTGATCAAAGAGACACATGCAGCGATGTTACCGATAATTGAAATAAGAAAAACTGGTACATAAAGAGATGTTAGTAATACGGCTGTCACTTTATTGTAGACATGCTTCGTAAATCCAAAATCCTCCAATGTCGCATTAGAACTATTGTCAGCTATTAAAAAGATGACATCAATTGTCGAATTTGTATTTAAATCCATTTTCGCCGCGTATATTTAAACAAAATAAAACTGTATATTTCACAGAATATTTCTCCACAAATGCTTGTTTCTTGGTATCCAATAGATATACATTTGGCGTATGAACATATACGGAATCGGATTTTCCTTCTAGCCTCTTACATCGAAACAGTTTACATTGGCTTTCGTCTGTGGTTGCGTATGTCATCTGTTAGAGTAGATCGCATGAATTAGGATTCTAAAAGATGTTTTTTATTCAATTTATGTAATGGCATATGCTATCTGTTCTATATATAATGTTTTCCCATGAGTCTAAAACAGAATAATATTTTTAAATACCTCAGCATATTTTCATTATAAACATCGCCAACGAATCCACTTTACTTATTTGATAAACAACAATAACAATGACTATTATCTCCAAAATATCGGGCAAATTTGTAAAACAAAAATAATATGACATTGTGTTGATATCCACGTCTTTCACGTTACATTTCCGTTACAAAATAACAATTTGTTGGGTTTAAACTTTTGTCATAATATGTAGTTTCCTATCCTGTTTCTGCTTTCGGATATAAAGCGTGGCCATTCTTTTGGACAATATAGCCATTAACGCTTACTATTAAAATACACACTATTGTAGTTCTGTCTGTCTACGTAACTTTACATATTCACATTATGTACAGCTATAATACATATACGGTGTCATACATACAATTATTTTAATGTAAATATATATATTTATATTGGTTGTGTATGTAGTCAGTACGTTAACTGTTCTTGATATTCAAAGAACGTCAAGAAGACAGAGCGACCCTTAGAATATCCCATTTTACATAATTAATATTATGTCACATTAAGCAATGTTGTATTTGCACTGATTCAGCCCGGGTAGCGCGTATAACGCTAGCCGAAAGCAGATACATAAGTAATAACACATTTCATTTATTGTTTCAACACAAGGCCAACAAACCAAACGATACATAATAACAACTGTTAAACATTTCTCATAAATTACACATCTTGATTGCACAATCCTTCAATGGACCTCTGATTCATTTCAACGGTCAACCGGCGGCCCGTAATTATTCATGACCTGCTACGCCTTCATTCATTGTTTTTTAACGACGACATTGTATTACATTAGGATTCGTGTTGCTAGTTTGAATATTGTTATTCATTCCGAAAGATGAAAATGTAATGCTTGATGTCAGTTGCGTACCATAGAATGTTTAATAAATTTTATATCCACTTTAAAATGTTTGCTTGATTGGTCGGTCATGTTTATGCGCAACAATTCACTGTGGTAATTACTTATTTTATTTAAGATATATATAACCACAATATGTTAATCAAGCCGTTAAAAAAACTCGTTTAAGAATGAGCGATTTGTATATGATATATTTTATATGATAACATTTATGATGCATGGTCATGAACTATTTTTATAAACATCGATCATCCACCTGATATGTTCTTAAAAGTTGCAAAGCAAGAGGTGATATTTTAAAAGATAGAATAGCACAACCAAACTAACATCATAATGCATTTCTATTCGTTGCCTTATAGGTGTCTGCGCACCTCTTTGAAGTCATAGAGTGGCTTCCTGTTTTCGTAGTAAATATGCATATTTGCAAACAATAAAATTTGTGAAGGCGGCGAAGTGAGACAAACATTGTCGACGAAATCAAATCGGTAACGCTGATACTGCGTTAGAGTGACAATTCATGTGACAATATTAAGCGTATTCGGAATTTTCACAAATAATCTTAACAAATAAAATTGCGGTTGTATTATGTTACAATCTACTCCTAGCCGGAGGGTCCATTCTGACAGAACGAACTAAAAGGCAAATTGCTGATGCATAAACAGAAAATAACAATTTACTATGAACGGATCAAATTACACATATATTGATCCCGTGTATGTGTAAAATTTAGCTGCTTTACATCCAAGTGCGTACCATCTACTTGTAGTATAGGCCTTATTGAGAAACAAATGCACAATTCATTCTAGCACTGTTCAACTTCTTAGGATGCTAGTATAAGGTGTTGCGGATAGACCAAGGGGTCCCCAAAATGTTCCGCTTATAAGGCCACAATTCATAGTTAATCATTTACATAAACCTATTGCAAAAATTGTTACAGATATAACCTATTTCTAGAACAAAAAATACGCGAACAAATCCACTTTAGGTCAAGGTTAAGGTTTTGAACCAATGTCAAGTCTGTTACGTAAAATGTACTGCAATGGAATTAATATATGAGCGCTGATGGTTTTATACCTTTGGTATCCTATTTCTGAATTATTCCGTTAAATTAAAAACAGTTGAAGCAAATGGTTAATATCAAAAAGATTTTATTTTTATAACACTTTGACAATTTATACAGAATGTAGAATTTTTAAACAATTGCGTAAACATTGAAGTTTTTATTAATGTTGATATCTAGAGATATTTTTCACCACAGGGGGTCAGACAACAAAACCTCTTGGCGGAGGCACAATTGACGAAATTTGAATTAAGAAAATATTAATATTATCTCGTTAACATAAATCTTGCTATATAAAATCGCATTTGTTGATGAAATAATTATGAATCTTTCACTATAATCTTCAGATGTAAGAGTTTCAAGAAAACTAATACATATAAATAAATTACATACGTTATTTTAAAAATATGCTCTATCAGAGACTTTATGAGTTTCCTCTGTATAAGAACTACTGTATTGCTTTTTAAATATGCACTTCACCCTTGCTTCCTTTGTCAGTTAACCATTCACATAGACGTACCCGTTGTGATATTGTTTTAATAACTGTATCCTAGGAGACGGTTTTTCAAAATGAGTTTTATATAAATTGGTCAAGGCATCTGACGCTCTGATGTAGATTTCCAGCTGGTGTTTACACATTTTCGTCCATTTCCGAAACCACTTTACCAATACGAATAGTCGAAGTTGAACATTGAACTGTATAAGAACTGTATACATTAAGTCTACTTTATTTACATAATAGGCTGAGACGAATAAGTGGTTTTAGATTTTAATCGAATATAAAGTGTTATGCAATCTATTCAATTCGTTCTTTTCTCGTAAGAAATATAAGATTTAAATGAAGAACTTCGACTGTAAGATATTTTTTACCACGATCGCACATTTGGATGACAGATCATGCTAAATTGCCAAACAATACATGTTTTGAGCTAACGCATTTTTTGTTTTATTTCAATTCGAGATATGTAACATGTGCTTACATTTCAATTCGTTTTGAATTAGTGTAGTCACAACGTGTGACCTTAAATGGTGTGCTTTATAATTGTACGCAGTTTTAATATTTAAAATATGAAAGATTACTACTGTCCTTTGACGATTAATTAAGATGTTTATGCGATGCCTCTGCTACAAACGTGAAAGTACTTTGCAACCCTGGAATGAAACACAATATATTGCTTTAATTATTTGTTCTGAATCATTCAGTTGTTTACTTTATATTCGTTTTAAAACGCTCTACAAACGTTTGACATTTTCTGTAGCATGTGTTCCAATCTGGCATGGTTTGAATAATGGCATGCTTGTTCATTTCAAAACTGAATAGCGTAAACAATGACATGATCATTGTTCATTTCAAAATCAGAAAAAAAGATATGGATGTGTTAAAGATTTTTTTTTTTTGCATGCTGTCTTTCCAGAACACACTAGAAAGTATTTATCGATGAAGTGTGAATGTAATCAAGCGAAATCCGCTTGAATGATGGTGTTTAGTTTTTATTTAAAAACCAAAGATATTTGTCGACTTATGTTGCTGCCTTACTTATTTATTTATTTATTTAGAAGTCCACAACTGATAAAAGGAACAGTAAGGAAAAGTACCAACACACTCCTCATTATTTATTTTGGGCTTTTAGTTTGACTTAATATGAAAATCATAACCAATCACGATGATTAGTTAAAATATATCTGAACAACTGATCTATAAAAGTTACGAATCAAAGAAGCGTTGAATATCAAACAGATTTTCTTATAAGAAAACAGACAAACTGATATGGTTGTTATTTACTTCATAACGTCCATGACTCTTTGCATCTATCCAGCCTACCTTCAAATCTTCGAGATGTGATCAGAACATTGGCTTTAATAAGAAATTACAAACACGTACGCCATCACTTATCAAATTAAGTCGACATGACAGTTACTCGCTATATATGACAATAGATTGATAAAACAAGAAGATTTGTTAAAATAAATATATTTGTGTGTAAGGCGTTAATGAACGGACTCGTACTTGTGTGTATTATTGCTTACTATTGTTATTATTGATGTTTGTCTAATAAACGTGTAAATCAAGTATCTTATAACACAGTTAATATAGATTTAAGTGTATATCATGTATATATGCTGTTTACATACTTTTGACATAGCATGCAATATGTTTTTGAACGTCAAAATCAAGTACGTTTGTACCTCTTGTCACTCAAACGATAATGCTCGATTACAGACATCCTAATCGCCTTGATAGTTGAAAATGGAACAATTGTGTTACATGAAGGTTGGTGAATAGGGATTGTCTTTCTTGTTTTACTGCTTAAACGTTACATCTTAACCTTTTTTAAACACTGGATATCGTACTACCATAATAGTTCATAGTGCTTTTGAAAGAATATTGACTTCAAAGGAATTTTACTATGTGTGATCAAGGCGTCTGACAAGCGGCGTTTTATTTCAAGCTGGCATTGGCTTATTTATTGGGAATCGTGTGAATAGTGTGCGCATTCAGGGAGTTTCGCATGA
Organism: Dreissena rostriformis; assembly: GCA_007657795.1. Lineage (NCBI taxonomy): Eukaryota > Metazoa > Mollusca > Bivalvia > Myida > Dreissenidae > Dreissena > Dreissena rostriformis. Next base: position 193,785 of record VMBQ01000808.1, on the reverse strand, counting down.
GGATTTCAATTTGCAGCTGGTATTGACATTTTAACAGGGAGTCAAACGGCTGCCATACATCTAAAGTTGCACAATGAACCTAAACGGAACCGTATGAATGGTATGTATGTTCAAAGCGTCTGGTCCAGCTGGCGTTTACAGTGAGTGCAAAAATGGCAACCATACATTATATGTCGCAGGGTGACTGCGAAAATGGCAGCCATACATTTAATGTCGCAGAGTGAGTGCAAAAATGGCAACCATACATTATTTGTCGCAGAGTGAACGTAAACAAAAGTGTGCGAGTATTTATTGAATTGATTCATAAACTACTGATTCAAACTGATTTTAGTTGTTTGCGACTAATTTTGAACATATGAAAAGGTTTCATTGTACTCAAGTCTTGTAACGTCAATAAGTGCGTCTTACAGTTCATATATTTAATATATTATAAATGCACTCGTCTCTTTTACGTTCTATGCAATTAATCAAGACGTTCATAGGAAGCAAATAAAGAGAGAGTTATAGTTTCCAGCTTATTATGATAAAATCCCAAGACAGCCGGCTTCATTTATTTGTACTGAACCTTATATTAACCTAATTTAAGAATAGCGTTAGATTAGCTGTGAAACAAAAGGCAACTCCGATGTTGCGAAATGGGCAAATACTCAAGTTGATTTGTGTTTTCATTAAAAAATTAAAAGACAATTGGGATGCTTTTTTCAGATGACGCTCATGAATGATCATAATATTCATACTTGTTGAACCTACTTAGTAAAGATGTGATTGAGAAACGAATGAAATACAAAATTAGCGGTTTTAACTGCGTGATACTTCTATTTCAGACGTGACCATCATGAAAGCTACGGCAATTTCAAAAAAGTATTCTCCGTTAAGATTCATGTAAATTTATGTAAAAAGTTTTAATTACTTTGTTCGAATAATTATTAATATCTTGTTATAACCCCGACATACCGGACTGGCGTTCTAATTACGCTGTTACGGCAACCCAGGGCGCAGTAGGATCGCCAACGCGCCGTGGGGTCGTCTTAAGAACTCCTGAAGACTGTGTCCAAACGCCAAGGGTGGCGCACTTAGGGCGATTACGTTAGAAATGACTGGTTCTTTTTTCTTACGGCAATCCTGACGAGAATGCCGTCAAAGCTCATTGAGGACGTCATGAACGTTACAGGAGGGCAGAGAGACGTTCTCTACAGATGTAGAAGAGTAACCGAGAAAACGCAGATAATTGTTGCATAGACGCCGGATACTTTGCGGCGATCCGACTTCGTTCCCATAAAGTACATGGTCTATAATTACGACCTTGCAAATCCGTTCTGCACATGACAATGTCGCAGAATATTCATGGAAGGCATACCAGAAGCTTTTTGTATGATCAAAGTACAAAGGGTGTGAAAATGCTTTAAACGAGTTGAGATCGCTGCGTACACGCAGTCTGTACATATAGTGGTACCCTTGCTCGATGGTTGACGACATTTAGATGTGTATTTAGGAAACAAAACAATATTAACAATTGTAATACGACTAAGTGTTTTCAACAATTCCACTGCGTTGCGATATGGGTATAAGTTAAACAAGAACAGGTAGGACTTTGAGTAAGATTGTTACCAAAAATATCTCTGTGTAACAAAACATGTTTAAATTACGAACAATTGACATATATACTGACATATATACTATAGAGCGTTTCGCCAACCTAAAATCCTTTGATAAACATGCCTAAGTCTAAGGTCATGCCGTTGAAGAAATCGATACACAATATGGTATTATAAACACGACTTAATTTTACTTCATGTGTCAAACAGCGTTAAGTATGTTGTATTCTGTTGATATCAAGTTATGACAGAGGGACCTGTAGTTCTTTATAACCGACGGGCTATTTCTCCTGCGAAATCAAAACAAAATATTATTTTCCAATGTTTTCCATGTTAGATGCACAAAACAATATTACCCTTTAATTTTATAACACTGATGTCAAACACATATGCAAAATAATAAATAGCCAGAATGGTAATGAGTTAAGCATTTTACAATTCTGCCCTATATGAAAGCTTCTAACTCTATACTAATCATAATTGAGGACTAACCAAGTTCTGCATTGTGTTTAGTACTTTTTAGAATTCATACGTAGCTTTTGTGTTCCTTTGGAAACGGTCTAGAGCAATGCCTTAGAGATCTCTTAGCAAAATTGGTATTTATTTCACGTAATTAATTGATACTTTTCTGTATCCAATATGTAAAAGAAATAACGGTATCGTATTTGGTATTGACATTCAACCCGACATTTGGTGTACACATAAGGTTGTTATTCGTTGACATCCTTTATAGCAGTAATTAAATGACCTAATTGATTTGCCTCTTTTCTAAAGTTAAATGGATAGAATACTTTTAGCACATGAAAATTATTCTTTTTTCAAAACTTACTTTGAATTGAATTCCATTCTGAATCAAACAAAACCATTTTAGGAAATGTAACGTCATTTTTATGGATGGCACAATGTTGTAATAGAGCAAAATAGAAATACTTTAGAGACATAGTAAACTGAGAACTAAGCGATGGTCTCAATGGTAGGGGTCTGTATATTTTTAACGATAATATTATTTAAAACAACATTTATAAATATTGCATCTGATTTAACAGTATAAAGAGTTATATAAGTTTTTTAATCAAGAATAATTTTATTTGTCCATATTTATTACATTTTTTTAATTAAGAAAATATTTAACTTTCCAATTTATACTATCAATACCTTCATTAACCCAACACAAAATGTTTAATGGTCGGTAATACAAAATACAACCACTTGCATTGTTCGCTCTGAGTATGGTACGAAGAAGCTCTATACGTTTATCAGAATTAATGATGATTAGTTAAGCTAAATTAAACTTACCATTCTAATTGCAAAACAAATTTACATTAAATCAGATACATGTTTTCGGTTTATTGAGTTACTACAAATTCATTGAAACTTCATATAATTATATCAGATGAAGATATGTCCTATTATCACTATTATCACTACACGGCCCTTTATTTATGACAAGGTGCCAGGTATCCAATAAAAAGATAAATGACAAAAGCGCACCACAAATAATGTTCGTAAGTTGTTATGTACTTGTCTTAGTGTTCAAATAGTCAGGTTTGTGGACAGTTAAATCTAAATACACTGGGTATTCAAGGCAAGAGTGGGCGTGCATCTACTGTAATTCCAAAGATTAATTCCGATTTTAGTGAAATTTAGTAAGAAATGTGAGAAATTACATATCTAGGTTAGATAGCTTATAATTATATCTAAATGCGTGAAGTGGCAGTCAGAATTAAATGCCTACTGTACGTGTCATCGTATAGTATTTACATAGTTCGTTCAGAAATAGGGCAGTTGTTATTTGACAGATTAGACTCGTTCATAGACTGCAGTAATAAGAGCAGCTCATAAAACATGACGCCGTATTTATAGAACACTGTTTCTGAAAACCGATTGTGATATTTCAGAGATCACTGAAATAAAATACGTTCATTATCTAAGAAATATTATATAATTTGAGGATAGTAAAACAAATCACTTTTGTCAACATGAATAATTTTGCATCGAAGTGGATCCGTTCAAAAAGACATTGGCTCGTGATGACATGTTCTAGGCTGAAATAAGTAGTCTGGGTAATTGCTCTCCATTGGGAATTTTACCACATGACAGTCTCTATATAGATGTTAAGATAACGAAAACGTATTCATATGAAGTATTTTGCTTGTTTCCATTCTGTAAATCACTGATTAAATGTTGACAGTTTTTAATCTTGAACCCTATAATCCACTAACACAGATGTGTTAAAAACTTGCGTGCATGCGTTTATAAATGCAACTCTCTCCAAAAAACATAAGTGTTCCCTGAAGTCCTATCCAACATAATACGTCATGCAGATTCACTTGGTGTTTGTGGCAAAAAGATAACTGGCTCTGATAATGTCGATTACCAGCATCATAATACTCAATATTAAATCCGACCATATGTCGTTTCTTTTTTTTTCCATAGAAACAATTAACCTTCCTTTGGGTTCACAATTCCATGATACAGCGTCCTATTATTTCAGGACTCAAGCTAAGCTCTGTATTGTACAACTTGTCATTTATATAATCCCCGATTGGAATGAGGTTTCACATAAATGGCAGTTACGCAATAGAAATTTGACATTTGGGTAGGCATAATCAAGTAACGGTCATGGGATTATAGCATTCGTTCGTTAAGCACGATGAGCAAAAAGATTTCCAGTGCTTTTGATTAACGTGAAATGTCAATTGAGCTAATGCAATGTGTACATATTATGATAACTGTTATTAATATAATACCATTTATAATACATCTGGTACACTTTGTACAATCTTAAAAAATCAACTTGGGTGCATATAGTCAAATATGTTATACCATATATAAAAAGTTCACATATGCATAATCTCATTTTAAAAAATCCCATGACGACTTTGCAAACAGACACATGACAATAAAACCTGTACGCTGCATCCAATTGTTTAACTGTATAATTGATACTGAAGTAGTGTGCATACTATATTAATTTGGATGTTTTAAGAATAAATCATGAATGTGTGCCTTAACATGTAATTCCGTTAAGTTTCATGTGACACAGACACACTAATGTCGGTAACTGACAACTGCCGTATTTGAGTAAGATGTCGGGGTCGTAGAATTGCAGGACCAATCCCCAAACAAGTATGGTGTTCAGGCCGGGGATCGAAACCATACTACATTGTAGTGTGCCTATCAGAAAACCTTTAAACATATTCTTAAGTCTAAGGTCATGCCGTTTAGGAAAAAAATACCACGCGGAAGAACTAAAACTTCCGGGTATGCATTAAATGAACATGTCACATTAAAGCAATAACTTTCAATCATCAGTGTGTATAATTAAGATGTGTCGTACATAATATTGTATTTTATTGATGTCAAGTTGTGACAGAGTAATCTGTTGTATCTGTACACCGATCGTTTACGACATGCTATACGGCATGTGAAATCCAAACAGTCATACGTTTTCAATGTAAACAATTACAATATTTCCAGTTCATCGTTTAAGAATCCCTCTTTCAGAATCGTTTAGGAATATTTATTCTTGTAGGATTACATGCTTAAAGAGCTTGTGTCCGGTTTCCATAAACTGTAGTAATACACATGTATTGGCATTCCTAACAGATAATTATTTGCTTCGGTACATCCCTTGATGATATTAACTTCACCGTGTGCAGTATATAAATAATGGAACTATAGAAACATTATAAAGATATAAATTATTATAGTCATCGGGTACTTTTTCATTAAGTATAATCGAAAATTGCCTATACAATAGATGACAATAAAACACCACAATATTTAAACATAATAAATGGGCAACACGGGGGTTACCGCCTTGCATAGACGTTGTTTTATCTATATGAATGTCAGAGGTCTATTTGTAGATACACGTTTAGTTGCATGTTTGATTTTACTTAGATCGCTGCGAAATCGGTTAACATATGTTTCGTTAAGTGTGCCCTTTCTCAACGTTTTTCTTCAAGATATAGTTAACGCTTTTCTTCCACACAGTCAAGCATAATTGCATAGCAAGTTATGTTATATTTACCGTTATATCATTCATTTAGCAATGACCTTGTCACTGTCTTACGTAAATGATCTAATGTTCGACCATATTTCCCATTTTTGTCTAATCACAGTCATCTGTACATACAAATATAGCAGTGAATTAATGCCTTTATATATACATTAAGAGATGTTGCCCTTGTAAACGTTAAATGCATTGGGTGAGACCTAAGTACGAGGTTACATATTGTCTGGTAGCAATGAGTGATAAATGCATGACAGTGCTTTATTTTTTTTATGAATTTTATGGGTTTCTTCAAGTAGAAACTTGACACAATACGTTCAGATGTGTACAGGTACATATTAAGATACTCATTATTATTACTTCTTATTTACATACATTGTAATGAATAAAGCGATCTTTAGAGGTTTCGAAAGTTTGTTTTACTACTGATTAACCGGAAACACCATGTGTTACTATACTCAAAATAACGTATTTTAATATATGTATTTATGCAGTAGAAAATAATGCAATATGTCGTGTTGAAGGAGGAAACACTTCGATCGTTCGACACAAGTAAATAATACAGAGTCATTGATTTTACCGAAGTGTTAAGTACAAATACTATCGTAACTGTGCATTTTCAAAACATTTCGTTTTAAGAAACAGTACACCTTTATTGGAAGCATTTTTGTTACTAGGAACTGGTTGACTTGTCTAGTATAATCGATTTTTATCAAACAATTTGTCAAACACTAATTTCAATGGTTTAATAATGTGTATTGCTAGGAACAATTAACAGTTTTGCGTTGTTGAAGAACGTATTAAAGTGACCTTTTCACATTTTTGATAATTAACAATTCACCTATAACAAACGAACTGCAACACTTCAAATTAACTGGATCCATGCGATTAGCGCCCTAACTCGTTTTCTCGCTTAATTTCACATTTAAGTGAATCTACAATTTTGGTTTAGCGGTGAGCATTACTGTCATGCATTTTGAAACCTTTGTTTTATTTTAATATTCGGTTAGTTTTACATAGCAAATACGCCTTATATGTCGCGAACTGTTTGGATATTTTTAGAGTGAACTTTTTGACCATGAATTTTTACAATGTTCTTCACAAAGAATATTTTCAAAGTATGTGTGGTATAAGGCGATGCCTACGCCGTCCCTTAAACTTTTAACATAATGACCTCCTCGGACGTTTTTTTCACATACGTTTAATTTAACGTAATAATCAAATATGGGTGAACTCATAATATGTTTTGTGATCTTTATCACTTATTAATGATTCTGTAAGATCCTTATACGTAAAACTATCTATTAGCAAACTTGAACAAAATGAACACATACATTTCTATGATTGAGTACCCATTCAATAATAGGGTTGGTCTAAGTGTGGTTCGCTAAAAAACACGCCAAACGTTCGACCAATAATATATATGATTTCTTGTATATCAGTTATTCGGATGGATGAGAAAGAAAATTAGATTCATTTTTAAAATGGTCGTTATTAATGAATTGAATTTGCAAATAATTTAGGTTCTTTTTAAACGCATGAGTTTAGTTTACATTATTTTGCATAATTCGACACTTTATGAAAGGAAGTCACTCCATTCCCCTTGCGTATACTGTATAGCCGATGCTGGTTAATCTTATACATTCCCGTTAGCCTCAAGCATAAACGAAACATAAAGTTACGTGATAATCGTCCCTAAAATCATTCGGATTTTTGATGACCAATGCGAGCTTTGCGTTCTTGTTATCTGGTAAAATATGATTTAATACATGATTACGTACATAAAAAATATGATTGAATACATATTTACGTACATATAAATATGATTGAATACATATTGAACATGTAGCGATATAGCGGAAAACTCATAATCATGATATGGAGAGTCATTCTGATTCATTGGACAATACCATTATATGAGATAAACTGTTGTTACATAACTACGACTCTTCGTGACGAGAAAAAAGAACACATAGTTAATCATCTAAATGCAATCGTCTTATTTTAAGTTGAAAGATCAAACATTATCCTTGACATTTTCTTCATGAAAGACCACAAGTTTATAATTATGGAAAGTCTGGTCACAATCAAGCGTAATCAAAATTTACTCTAGTGATAATTTTTCTGGCGTTACATAACTTCTATCTTAAGGAAACATTGCATTGTCCGTGATTAATGAATACTAATTATTACGTTATTTTCGAGTCAGCTTAACAAGAATACATAACTTGATATTTAATTGCTATCGGTCAATCTGAGGCGTAGAAACAAAACCACAAGGTCGTTTGGCTGAGTTTGTTATTCCTGACATAATGCGACAAGATTTTCGTTGGATATATTTTAACATAATACGACATATATGTGTGCAATTGAACCATATTTGACTCAACTTCGTTTTGGTTTGGGTCCTATTTCTGCACTCTAAATGAGTAGCTATCTATGTAATTCCTTGTCGAAATAAAGAAAACGATGTACTGTGGTAGTATAACGCACACAACCTTTATTTTTACAATTTTTATCACACTTCACATTCAATTTATATTAATTATTTACTAAACATAAATGAATTTCATACGTTCATTCAAACAAATGTTTAAACTTGGCTTATTTTTGCGGAAATAAACTCTAAACAGAAAAAAAAACGCTTCTTCGAGTAAACGATTAAGTAATTATTTTATTATTGAACACAATCAATGTTTAAATCATTCCAATTCGTGAACATTACATGTATTTGTAAGGAAGTGACAATTATGTGAATGGGAGGCTATGGTCGTTAAGCATACATGCCTTTGTAATCACCTGTATGTGGAGCTCTACTCAGAAACGCGTTACAAAATTAATTTAAAACTGTTATGTTCAGGATATGTCGAGGATATATGTCTGCCTTTTGAGCGTATGAAATTGACCGCTACCAAAATGTTTACTTCGAACATTAATTCCTCTCGGCATCTTAATCTAAATCATGTAAGTTGTGTTTCTCAAATACAAATAACGCGTTCAAAAGGGGCTACTTAATCGGATCAGTTCGCGGTATATTGTTTCTGTTTTACTGTACGAACTATGTACGTACAGTGGATTGCATTTTCTGAAGGAGCATTGTCCTGGGCATCAATGTAAGTTAATGCTTTAGGCTGATTGTCGGATACGTCCTCTCAATTTGGATTTTGAATTAATGAAAATCGTCCGAAACTACTTATGTTTTGTGTCAGATATTACTATTCCAATTAAGACTGTTATCATTTCAAATCAAATGATAATTGGGTTATCCGACATACCCTTAAAGTGACTCGTTCATAGATTATTGTATTCCTGTTTTCAACATATATTTTCGTTTATTTATATTAAAGGATAAAACATTAATAAAATTGTTTTCATGACGGCATGTTAGCTTCAATCTATTTGAATGAATTTAGTTTTTGGCAATTTAATACAAATGCAAACATTGTTTACGAAATACCGTTCACCGTACACATAGTGGTGAAGTAAATTTACCTGAAACTACAAACAAATCGAACACATTTTAAATGTCATTATAAAATTCCACCAGTTTTTTGTCAAAAGATACTGCACTCTAATAGAGACAGACCAAGAAATGCTCCAAATGACATCAATTCACCCTACAATTTCTGGTTTTCACGTATCGCTATACAATTACCGTTCCCATGTGGAGTTCGTATTATATGGCAAGTATCTGTATAAAGTGTCATTATTCTATCTACATTTACAGCTATGCGCTTGACACAATTTGCCAATGAACGGACAAAGATTTATGCCACAGAACAATTGACATTTGACCTGCGAAGCCTATAAAACTAATGTAGGATTAAGAATTTCTACATAATTTGCCTCTCATCTTACCTTATCTTGCCTGATGAACATTAAACCATTGCGTTATGTAATTGTAACAAAATTGAATTAATACAATCAATACATATTGAATTGCGGCTAAGTACTTCTTAGTATAGCTTGGATGACAACCACGTTGCTTATAAAGGTTGCGTTATTCAAATGACAACACATATGCTTCTGTGTAATTTGATATTTGAATCCCCGTATAGTATTGACGCCAATATTCAGCGACAATCATTAAATGCACGTAAATTATTGAGTGTTTTTTTTATTTTTGTGTTACGAATATGGTTTCACCGATGACACAAGGTTTACCCTCTGTCCGTTCTTCCGTCCGCCTGTCTGCACATCCTTCCGTCAGTTTGTCCGTCCTCATATTATGATCCTGCTATTTCTTCAAATGTACTGAGGATGCTTCTGTTAAACTTATCAATTTTGTCAATTGGATTCGTTGGCGATGTTTATAATGTAAATATGCTGAGATCTTTAAAAATATTATTCTGTTTTAGACTTCTTGGAAAACATTATTCATAGAACAGATAGCAAATGCCATTACATAAATTGAATAAAAACATCATTTAGAATCATCATTCATGTCATCTACGCTAACAGATGACATACTTAACCACAGACGAAAGCCGATGTAAACTGTTTTGATGTAAGAGGCTAGAAGGAAAATCCGATTTCGTATATGTTCATACGCAAACAATGACTATTATCTCCAAAATATCGGGCAAATTTGTAAAAAAAAAAAATGTGTTGATATCCACGTCTTTCACGTTTCATGTCATTAAATGTGTATTTAATGTAATTAAACATGCAATAAATATTATTAAATTATGTAAGATTTGACCAACCATGAATATTTCAATGATTTTATACATTAAATTAACAATTTTACATACATCTGTATAACCAACACGAAAGCATAAAATACCTATTCCATTTTTAGTAGAATAATTGTTGCATTCGATTATCATATCTTTTACAGATTTTGTATAGAACGCAAAATAACAATTTGTTGGGTTTAATCCTTTGCCATAATATGCAGTTTCATATCCTGCTTCTGCTTTCTGAGCGTGGCCATTCTTTTGGACAATATAGCCATTTAACGCTTGCCATTTTGATACGCACTATTGTAGTTATGTCTATCTATGTCACTTTACATATTCACATTTTGTGCAGCTATAATACATATATGGTGTCAAACATACTATTATGTTAATGTATATATATGGGTTGTATACGTAGTCAGTACGTTAACTGTTCTTGATATTCAAAGAACGCCAAGAAGACAGAGCGGCCCTTAGAATATCCCATTTTACATTATTTATATTATATCACACTTAGCAATAGTTGATTTGCCCCGATGCAGCCCGGGCAGCGCGTATAACGTTATCCGAGAGCAGATACATGTACATGTTATGACATGTAACGTGAAAGATGTGGATATCAACACATATTTTATTGTTTTTCAAAAAAATGCGTGTGCGAAATGTTACGATCCATTCCTATTCGTATTCTTACAAAAAGAACTATAACAGGCAAATTTATTATGCATTAACAGAAAATAAAATTGTGTTATGAACTGGTCAAATTAACCTTGTGTTTTTTTGCGTTTTCTTTTAAGCTGCTATTACATCTTCTTGCAGTGCACTATTCATTCTACAATTGTACAGCTTCTTATGATGCTATTATAATGTGTTGCTGACATTTTATAAACCAGACTACTAGCGACACATCAAGGGGTCCTCAAAAAGAAGCCAAGAAGGCCACAGTTAATAGTTTATCATTAAAATAAACCTAGTTCAAATGTGTTACAGATAAAAAGCTTTGTGAGAGAAAACATTAAAATACAAGTACAAATCCACTTTAAGTCACCAAGTATCAAATTTAGCAATAATATATTGACAAATAGATAAATAATAAAACACAGTTCATAATTTAAAAAATGCATTACCTAAAGAATTGTATTACAAAATCAAAAGGCAAACAGTTTAATACAACTTACTTTGAATTTTAATCACAGACGATGTTTTTAGTTGGGCCATTAGTTGGGCTTCCAAAATAAAACGCATAATATTATATACTCCACAAGCCAGCACGGCGATTGGAATGCGATGTTACACAATCAACGAGTGCGATACAATACACCGACATTCAGTTAATATTCCATGTATTATGCACCTGATTCAAATACGAACAAATCTTGGAAAAAAGAATGATATTGGTATTTTTGCACAAAGGAAATACAACTCAAATGTTAACATGTTTGTGCGTATCTAAAAATATAATTGGTTTTTCGCAATTTCGCTCGGAGCGATACGGATATTTACCATACATAACACATTAAATTAGTCCGCTTTCCCAGCTGTTAAATACGGAAACGGATTTCTAACTGTTAATTATGCAATGCCTTTCCAGTTACTTGTATTTTACAGTGAAAATACTGCATTATTTTAGTAAGAACATGTATTGGTATATACTAAAATCATATTCTAAGATGTATGATGAACACAACTTTATTGACCAAAGAATATAAAAGAGACGAAACTTCAGATGCACCAGCAAAAGAAAACCCTTATTAAAGCCCATGGTCCTTGACTTAAGACAAGAAACAAATTGCCAAACAGTCAGATGCTAACCAAATGAACTAGAAATGACTCAAATACACAACAAACATACACATAGGAATAACACTGGGGTCTACTCCTTATATCAGTTTATGCAAAGCATAAGAAGCTCCAAAAGTATCACTGGACCTAGAGTTATTCACAAACATTTAAATGTGTAATAAGTCCAAATTAACCTCAAAGCATGGCAATCCGAATTGGATAGCAATATAATTTTAAATTAATTACTATCTAAATATTTAATTGTTGCCAATCAGAGCATCAGAATGTTTACCTTTGGAGGCACGATGAAATTAACTCAAAATAAGAGTTAACTGTCTCGTCTAAGATCCAAATACTTAAGAGGCATAGCTACATAAACATTAAAATAATCAGTCTCATGAAAAAGCCGAAATGCTGATTGTATAAGGCATAGTTACATAACTTGGCTGTGTATGTTCTTTTTAATCTAAATGCAATAGAATCCCCTTTATTGCTTTAAAAAAATATGAATATTCAAACCAATTACGATGCAAAATCAATAATTTTGAAAAATAAAGATAAACAAAATAATCGTTTTATGAAAAAGCATTTACAACAGAAATATGCACACCAGATGACTTGCATGTTTTATTTTTTGGAGTAAAATTAATACGCTAATGCCACATTATACAATGCCGCGTTTTGTTATGTGTGACCGAACTGAAGGGATTTCTCGCTGTATCAAACGGGTCTGTTTTCTCGTTGTTGTTGTTTTTGTTTGCACTTAAAGTGTAAAATAAAAAAAGATATTAGACTGGGTTTGTATCTATATCGAAAGTCATAGGTCTATTTGGACCCTGACAAAATGATGATGCAAGTGTTAGCTGTTATTATTACATGTCGCACCACCGCGCACTTTCAGTTGTGTCACACAGTCGTGTTTAATTGCATAGCAATTAATGTTATTTTCTGTTTTATCACTTACTTAGCAATGCCCTTGGAGCTTTCTTACGTCAGTGATCTAATTTTTCTACCACATTTTCCATTTGTGTCTAATGACTGTCATCTATACGTAAACATATAGCAAAAAAATATACCTCAATACACACATTAAGCCATTGTGTCCGTGTAAACGTTGCATTTATTGGATGAGACCTAAGTACGTGTTAACATAATTTTACCTTGTCGTATTGAGGGATAAGTTCATGGCATTGCTTTCAATATGTTATGAATTTGATTGGTTTCTTTAAGAAGAAACTTGACACAATACGTTCGCATGTGTACATGAACAGGGTTATGTACTCTTATTATTTCTTCTTATATGCCTTAAGTATAATGAATCATGATCGTTTCAGTTTTCGAAAATGAGGTTCACAATTGATGAAGCGAAAACACCATGCGTTACTTTTCTTAAATCAAAATGTATTCAATCTATTTTTCTTGCAGTAGAAAATGATGTCATATGCTTTGTTGAAGACAGAAATACTGCTATCGTTCGAAACAAGTAAATAATTCAAAGTCATTCATTTCACTAAATTGTTAAGTGTACAAGTACAAATAATTCAGTAACTGTGTCTTTCAGAACATTTTTTGTTAAGAAACAGAAAACTTTAATATGCAGCATTGGCTTTTATAAGGAATGATTAACCGGTAAGTTTCTTAATTTTCAGTTGAAACATCCAACATTATCCTTGAACTTCCCTTCATGAAAAACATTAGTCTATAATTATGGGTAATTGGGACACACACAGGCGTTAGCAACAATTCTTCTCCTGATAATTTGTCTGGAGTTACATACATTCTGTCTTTAGAACACATTGCATTGACTGAAATAAATGAATCCTAATTATAACTTTGAGTAAAAATCGGTATTTTCGAGTCACCTTCACAAGACTTCATTATTTAAGATTTTTCTTTTATTCCGGTGCGTAGAAACTAAACCACAAGGTCGATAGGCTGAGTTTGTTATGTCTTATGCGGCACGATGCTTGATTGTTTTATTCTAACACAAAACAACATATATTTGTGCAATTGAACTATATTTGGCTAAGCTGTGTTCAGGTTTGGGTCTTCTTTCTGCGTTCTAAATTAGAAGGAATCCAGCGCTTTTTTAATTCCTTGTCGAAATAAAGATCACAATGTATCGTTTTAGTGTAATGCAAACTATCAGTGCTTTTAACAATTTTCATCAAATCTTCACATTATATGATTTTGTGACTAAGCATAAATTAATTTCATACGTTCATTTAAATTAATGTAAAAATGTGGCTCTTTTTTGCAGAAAAAAATTCTTTCCGGAAAATACGCTTCTTCGAGTAAAGATCCAGTTGTTATTTTATTGTTGAACACAATCAATATTTAAATAATTCCAATTCACGAACATAAGGAAGTAACAAATGTTTGAATGATAGTGTTTTGTCTTTAAAACTTTCTTAACTTTCCAAATTCTGTAATTACTCAACGTCGCGTTATGTGATAACTTAAAATACACAATTATCTAATTATCTACTTGATCAACTACAAAAAATGCATTTGAACTCATTTGTATGTGGAAGTCATCTCAAAAACCGCGAGACATTACACGTAACACTATTAATTCAAAATTCAAAACTATGACGCTGAGGATAAGTCAAGGATTTCTGTCTGACTTTCGAGCGTATTGAATTTACCGCTCTAAAAAAGTATACTGCGAACAGTAAGTTCTCTCAGTATCTAAATCTAAATCATTTATGTTTTGTGTCTCTCAAATACAAATGAAGCATCAAAAAGACGCTATGCAATCAGATTTGTTCGCGGTACATTGTTTCTTTTTCTGTAGGAACTATTAACGTAAAGTGGAATGCATTTTCCTTAGGATCAACGTCTTCGGCATCCATCTAAGTTAATAATTCTTCTGATTGTCGGACTAGTCCTCTCAATGAAAGCAATTACTGATTTGTTTTCAAAACATATTTTCGTTCATTTATATTAAGGATAATACTTTGCTGGATTTGTTTTGATGACGTCATGATAGTTTCGATGTATTTGAGTGACTTCAGTAGTTTCCCATTTTGTGCAAATGCAAACATTGCTTGCGAAATTCCTTTCGCCTTACACTTAATGGTGTGGTTATGTCAACTGACATAAACGGAACTACAAATAAATAGAAAGCATTTTAAATTTTATCATAAAATTCCACCAGTTGTTCGTCAAACAATACTCCAATATACTAGACACAGACCCAGAAATGTTCCCAAAATAGATCAATTCACCCTTAGTTGACTGCTTGTCACTTATCTTTATTAAATTACAATCTATATTTACAGTAATGCGTCGACGCAATTTTCCGATGTACGGACAATGACATTTGTATGTCCGTGACCTTCGAAATGCGGAGCATACACAACTAATGTATGGTAAAGAATCTCTACATGGTTTTTTTTCTTGCGCCTTATGTTGCCTTATGAATGTACACCCAGTGGATACAAATGATCTCATCTTCATATTTGTGGCCGCTTGCAATTCGTTCATCTGGGAAATTAACCTAGACGGGAGGCAGTCAATATAAACACTCATGTGGGGATCTGTGGAGTTGCGTGCTGGTCGGTAAATCCTAAACAAATCGGTTATGCAATAGTTTCGTGTCAAATACACATACAGTGAAATTTCAGCTATACCAGCAGCAGAGACACCTTATTATACAACGCGTTTCTGTATTTAAGGCAATGAAAACATTTGCGAAACAGTGCGACAAAAAATAATTTAAAAGAAAAGACACCTACGCACAAAAAAATGAACAAAACTGGAGTTTCCGCCTTGACACCGCCAAAGCAAAAGCACTGGGGGTTTAATCTTGTTTTTAGGAGCTCAAAACCTCATACTTGGCTCGGTTTTGTCTTGTCCGCCTTATACATTTTAATATGTATGACTAACTCTATTAGAATTATGACTTTAACTTTTTTATAAGGTAATAGTATAATATCTTTTAAATTAACTGTTTTAGACCTTGCGTAATATATGCATTGCTTTGATACTGATTTGAAATGTGTGTTTTTCTCAGATGTGTTTAAATGGCGTGCCAACTGTTTTGAAATCAGTAATATATCATATAATTTTTATTCATAATAAATGTATTTAAGGGTCTGTTTTACGTGCATTAAGTTGCAAAGTTTAAAAGTGATGGAATTTTCTCATTGATTTCAAAAATATAGGAAACCTGCAACTCCAGAGCAGAAAGTATCGCTACATCCGTCATTTCTTTAAGGCAAGTGACCAGCTGCTTATAAAAGACATGATAAAACACACAGAATATATTGAAGAAAACAAGAATTAGAGTCACCGCCTTGGAACGGATAACTCAAAGCATCTGGGGGGTTTCCACCGGTTGATTGGCGCACTGAACCATACACTTAATTCAGGATTAATAACAAAATACATCCACTGTAAATATACAATCACTTCTTTGCAGTGTAATTCAGATTCACATACTATTGAAGAGCCCATAAATACGATTTAATTGCGAATTGC
Source organism: Dreissena rostriformis (assembly GCA_007657795.1). Taxonomy (NCBI): domain Eukaryota; kingdom Metazoa; phylum Mollusca; class Bivalvia; order Myida; family Dreissenidae; genus Dreissena; species Dreissena rostriformis. Next base: position 177,223 of record VMBQ01000808.1, on the reverse strand, counting down.
AAGTTTTCAATCATTACACATTCACCAGAACATCTAAACAAAATACCATATTAGGTATATTACTACAACTCACAGACGTGAAACAAACTTTACATGATGTTTGCCATCGAAATAAATGGAGGGCGTCATAATCAGTTGAAGATCCAGATTTTTTAAGTATGACTTATTTTGTCACGCAAAAAAGTCGCCAATGGGCAAAGTACAACTCTTACGGATTCTGGTGAAGTATAGCGTAATGCATGAACATCTATCGGAAATGCATATGTTTTTTGTTCAAATTTGCTTATAACAGAACAAAACCACTTTATTCCGAACTGTGAGGTTGATATTTGTTTAATACTATCATTCAATCAACTTACCACCTATTTGCATTCGTATCTATAGGTTATTCTCTAGCTACATTTCTCAGAAAACTAGTGATATTATAAGTTAATTAAATCGTAAACAATTTGGTTTGGTATTAATTGATAATCGTTGAATTGACTATAATAATGAGTATACATGTCACAGCTTTCCACAAGTAACTGGCGCCACGTTATTGACAAACATGCATGCCTTGTAAATACTTATATGCAAATAGTATAAGTGTCCCTGTTCATTAGGAACAAATTGTTTGGAGAGTCGAGTTCATACACATCCAACATCTACATCCAAAACGTTCAAGTAATATGCCTTGTGAAACAGCCCCAATAACTTACAGTACTCTATGCGGTCAGCAAGAACAGCGTTTCAAGAACAGGAGTCAATCTATAATATCTATAATATTTCGTCTGGATATTTATTTTAAAGTTGCATTGACATCAGTTGCAGTCTCATTGAAAACGTTTTACATTAAGAGAAAGCTGGTCAGGAGTTTGCCCGACTCAAAATTACTTTGGCTGAAATAATCTGCGCAATACGTCCAACAAGTATCACGGCCGGTAATCACGGGCGCCATCTCTTTTTTGCGATGCATTAATAAATGACCAATGCTTCTGAGCTGGCGCTAATGGCCGGATGATCTAAATTTGCACTGATCATTCTTCAAGGTGAGTAGGTTTTATATGTTTTTTTCAACATATTTCGCATTATTAAAAAAAAATCGGGCAATGTAGTGCGATTCAGCGAAGATTAATTAGTCCCCATATGTACAGAAACATACAATCAAAACACATTTGGAAACGTGAGGACCTTTATAAGTTGTGGCATGGTGGAGTTTTCGAAAGCATATCGATGTCTTTCGCCTGTGTGACAAGCAAATTTCCACCCGATTAACACGCTAACGACATGTAACGATTGCGTTCAATATATAATAGTTGCTGCATTTACAAACCAATTGGCTTCTTGCAGATTTCATATATAATTTTGTATTTTACCAAAAGAGATGGCGCCAATGCCAAGGAAGTCGCGCTAAAGACAGGAGGTTGCGCCAATGCACGATATACGAATCATCACATGACTTACAGTTGATAGATAATGTTCCCTTTTCATATATTTTTATTATTTTTCAACGTCAATACGTTAACCCAATTCTATACAGAACATATATACATTCTAAAAAGTAATAAGTAACTAACTCAATTAAGAAGTCATCGACCTGAATAAAACAAACTATACGATATAAACCCAAAATATGTAATACTCAATACATACAATAACTCAATTCTTAACATTCTCAAAATATTTCTTCTATGACAAATGTGTGTATACAGTGAGATTATTCACGAAATAACTAAAAGATTACTTCTGCTTGAATCGATGAGTTTTGTCCCCTAATCCGAATGCTTAAAGGGACTTTTTTTTCAGATTTTGGCATGTTTTGAAGTTTGTCATAGAATGCTTTAAATTGATAAATATACACATCAGAACTAAAGAGCTACAATATAAAAAAAAAGTTTACCACACAAGGGCTCGAACCACCGACCAATGGTGTAACAGCCAATCGCCGAAACCACTCAGCCATCCGTCTTCACGTGTGTATGTGTGTTATTCAGAGTTTATGTTCGGGTCTTCGTTGAGTCTTTACGACTACATTATGTGCGGACCTGACCATCCGTCTTCAAATGGGTTGCCATTTATTTTATACTTTGTATAACTATCCACGTGTTGTTACAAAATATAACGATAACACAGGAAATCGATATTTGTTAGATCGTTTCGCGTCTGAGACGCTTTATAATTTTATCAATTTCTATCGATGATTTTTTTGTAAACGAAAGTGTATTTTCAGTATAAGTCTGCGACATAAGTGTTATTTCGCACACAGGTGTACATTGTTCATTTATTTCTTGAATCTGCGACAAAATGTTGAAAGATTCTCATTTTGATAAACCGTGAACAAGTCCCTTTAATTTGAGAAAAGGCAGAGGTCAACGAATCTTTATAACTAAAATCTGTCGCTTGTTCCCATTAACATCTCCAAAAAAATAGGATACCTCGGTCTTTAATCGTTTACCTTTTTTTAAATTAAACTCGGGTTACTTTCCAGTTTCATTGTATATGCAATTAAAGAAATCTTCAAAATCTCTCTGCAACACATGTTTGTTCGTAATTATGTAGACTTAACGTTTTTTTTTTCGATTATATTCCATTATGATAGAATTAAGAAAAATGATCGAACACTCTATCTTGAAAACCACACAAAAAGTGTATGGTCGGTACCGAAAATTAAAATAGCTGAAAATGTGCATTGGCGCCACCTCCTGTCATTATCCCACCTCATTGGCATTGGCTTCATCTCTTTTGGATTAATGCAAAATTATCTATAAGATCGACGAGAAGCCGTTGTTTTTGAGCATGCAACAACTCGAACATGTATAAAGCAATGGTTTGATGTCGTAAGCGATTTCATTGGGTGGACATTTGCTCGTCACACCGGCAAAATACGTTTTTTTTTAAACTTCACCATGCCTCACTGTGGGGACAGTGGTCTAGTGGTAGGATGCTGGTCTAGGGATCGAGAGGTCCCTGGTTCGAATCCCACTCGGGGCACTGGATTTTTCTGAGCAAAAAAATAATCCCACGCTTGCTCCTCTCCACCCAGGTGTATAAATGGGTACCTGTGAGGGAAATAAGTCAATGTGCCGTGGCTGCCTGGTGCGCCATATGTAAACGGACGACTTAAATCCCAGTGATCGGGGGGTTAATGTCGAAGAAGGCTGAAGATGCATATCGTAGCAGACTATAAACCGCAACTTTTTTTTTTTTAAACTTTTCTTTTTCAACTTATAAAGGTCATCACGTTTTCAAATGNTAACGATTGCGTTCAATATATTATAGTTGCTGCATTCACAAACCAATTGGCTTCTTGCAGATTTCATATATAATTTTGTATTTTACCAAAAGAGATGGAGCCAAGGCCAAGGAGGTGGCGCTAATGACAGGATGTGGCGCCAATGCACGATATATGAATCATCACATGACTTACAGTTGATAAATAATGTTCCCTTTTCATATATTTTTTTTTATTTTTCAACGTCAATACGTTAACACAATTCTATACAGAACATATATACATTCTAAAAAGTAATAAGTAACTAACTCAATTAAGAAGTCATCGACCTGAATAAAACAAACAATACGATATAAACCCAAAATATGTAATACTCAATATATCCAATAACTCAATTCTTAACATTCTCAAAATATTTCTTCTATGACAAATGTGTTTATACAGTAAGATAATTCACGAAGATTACTTCTGCTCGCATCGATGAGTTTTGTCCCCTAATCCGAATGCTTAAAGGGACTTTTTTTTACAGATTTTGGCATGTTTTAAAGTTTGTCATAGAATGCTTTAAATTGATAAATATAAACATCAGAACTAAAGAGCTACAATATAAAAAAAAAAGAAAAAAAAGTTAACCACACAAGGGCTCGAACCACCGACCAATGGTGTTAAAGCCAATCGCCGAAACAACTCAGCCATCCGTCTTCACGTGTGTATGTGTGTAATTCAGAGTTTATGTTCGGATCTTCGTTGAGTCTTTACGACTACATTATGTGCGGACCTGACCATCGTCTTCACATGGGTTGCCATTTATTTTATACTTTGTATAACTATCCACGTGTTGTTACAAAATATAACGATAACACAAGAAATCGATATTTTTTAGATTGTTTCGCATCTGAGACGCTTTATAATTTTATCAATTTCTAACGATGATTTTTTGTAAACGAAAGTATATTTTCGGTATAAGTCTGCGGCATAAGTGTTATTTCGCACACAGGTGTACATTGTTCATTTATTTCTTGAATCTGTGACAAAATGTTAAAAAATTCTCATTTTGATAAACCGTGAACAACTCCCTTTAATTTGAGAAAAGGCAGAGGTCAACGAATCTTAATGAGGCTCAAATATGTCGCTTGTTCCCATTAACATCTCCACAAAATAGGATACCTCGGTCTTTAATCGTTAACCTTTTTTTAAATTAAACTCAGGTTACTTTCCAGTTTCATTGTATATGCAATTAAAGAAATCTTCAAAATCTCTCTGCAACACAGATTTCTTCATAATTATGTAGACTTAACGTTTTTTTCGATTATATTCCATTATGATAGAATTAAGAAAAATGATCGAACACTCAATCTTGAAAGCCACACAAAAAGTGTATGGTCGGTACCGAAAATTAAAATAGCTGAAAATGTGCATTGGCGAAACCTCCTGTCATTAGCGCCACCTAATTGGCATTGGCTTCATCTCTTTTGGATTTATGCAAAATTATCTATAAGATCGACGAGAAACCGATGTTTTTGTGCATGCAACAACTCGAACATGTAAAAAGCAATGGTTTGATGTCGTTATCGATTTCATTGGGTGGACATTTGCTCGTCACACCAGCAAAATACTTCTTTTTTTAAACTTCACCATACCTCAACTTATAAAGTTCATCACGTTTTCAAATGGGTTGTAATTATGTGTTTCTGCATATTTGTGGATGAATAAATCTTCGCTGAATCGCAATATAATGCCTAATTTTTCAAATAATGCGAAATATGTGGAACAAAACATATAAAACCTACTCACCCTGTAGGATTATCCGTGAAATGTCAAATCATCCGGTCCTTGGTGCCACCTCTGAAGTAGCATTGGGTCATTTATTAATGCATCGCAAAAAGAGGTGGCGCCCGTGATTACCGGCCGTGAGTATGACTGACATAAATATCCATATAGTATTTACGCCGATATGCAGCGACAATCATTAAGTATACATTTATTATTTAGTTTTATATTTATGTGTGGTTGATATGATATATATTCAAATCGCATTATTAGCCCCCCCCCCACTGGTTTCACCGGGTGTTTACCCTCTCTCCGTCATATCCGTTCGTCCGTCTGTCTGTACGTCCGTTTGTCAGTTTGTCGGTTCACAAATTTTTATCCTGCAATTTCTCAAAATGTACTAAAAATGCTTAGCAAAGACTTTGTATAGTTGTAAAATGTAATGTGAGAATTATGTACGATCCCTATTTACCAGGGATTAAAGATCAGGTCGCTGTTACTAACAACAAAACAACACTGAAAAGTGTAATAACTCAAAAGCACATAAGACATTATCATGAAACTTGCTATACCCCTTCAGCTATAGGTTTTCTACTTTATTTGAATTCATAGGTGTTTTCACCAATCCAGCTTGGGACTCTTGTATTGCGTGAAATACTGCCCAAGCATTGTGTTATGAAAGAGATACTTAGTATCTCTATTTAAGATCAAGACAATATATAAAAAAAGCATCCCATACCTTTATATTTCAATGTAAAATAAACTTAAATACTTCACTTGAAAATTCATAAAATTGTGTGTGTTATTGTTTGAAATGCTTCACAATTTTTTCAGTATAGACACTTTTTGTATGAAATGTAGCAATCCCAGTATATTTTTTTTAATAAATAAATGTGTATGCATCAAATTAAGTGAAACATTTCTTTAAACAAATGATTAATGATTTTCAGTTTGCAATCTTGCCTGACATATCTGCTACCGCCAGGTTTAGTACAAACGCAGTTTTCATGGGGTACCTTCTGTAGGTAGTTCTAATCAAAGAGACACATGCGGCGATGTTACCAATAATTGAAATAAGAAAAACTTGTACATAAAGAGATGTCAGTAGTACGGCTGTCACTGTATTGTGGACACGCGAGGAAAATCCAAAGTCCTCCAATGTCGCATTAGAACTGTTATCAGCGATTAAAGAGAGGACATCAATTGACGAACTTGTATTTAAATCCATTTTTGCCGCATTTATATAAACCAAATAAGTATTATACTTCATAGAATATTCCTCCGCAAATGCTTGTTTCTTAGTACTCAATAGGATGATACATTAGGCGTGTTAACATATACGGAATCGGATTTTCCTTCTCGCCTCTTACATCGAAACAGTTTACATCGGATTTCTTCTCTGGTAAAGTATTCATCTGTTAGCGTAGATGACCTGCATGGTGATTCTAAATGGTGTTTTTATTCAGCTCCTGTAATGGCATATGCTATCTGTGCTTTCGATTGAATTTTGCTATGAATAATGTTTTCCAGAAAGTCTAAAACAGAATAATATTTTGGAAAAATATCAGCATATTCACTCTAGAAACATCGCCAACGCATCCATTTAACTAAATTGGTAAGAAACATAAAGAACGACTATAATCTTCAAAATATCGGACAGATTTGTATAAAAAAATGAGATCCATGTCGTTCACGTTATATTTCATTTAATGTGTATTAAATGTAATTAAAACTGAAATAAATAATATTAAATGTTATTTTTCGAGCAACAATGATTTTTCCAATTGTTTTTACTTTTCTTATTACTGTTTTTAAACATTCAATTTCCAATTTTAAATACATCCATATAACCAACACGAAAATATAAAAATACCTATTATATTTTGTAGAAGATTATTTGTTGCATTCGATTCTCATATATTTAACAGATTTTGTATAGAACGCAAATTTCAAAATTTAAAACTTTTGGCTTGATGTGCACTTTGACATCCTGCTTCTGCTTTCGGATATAAAGTGTGCCATTCTTTTGGAAAATACAGCCATTTTACGCGTGTCATTTTAATACACAATATTGTAGTTCTGTCTAACTATGTCACTTTACATATTCACAGTATATGCAACTATAATAAATATATGGTGTCATACATTCTTTGAGGATGGGGTATTATATGTTGGCAGTAAGTTCACTGTTCTGGATATTCAACGCATATCAAGAAGGTAGAGAAGCCGTATGAATATCCAATTTAAAACATTTTTATAACGTCACATTTAACACTCGTTTATTTGCACCGATGCAGCCCGGGTAGCGCCCATAACGTTATTCGAGAGCAGATCCATAAGTTAGAACACATCTAATTAATTGTGTCAACACAAAGACATCAAAACAAAATGATACTTAATAACAACTGTTTAAAATATCTCATAAATATTGCATCTTGATTGAACAATCCTTCAATTAAACTCTGATCATTTCCACGATCAACCGACGTCCCGTAATTGTTCATGACCGGCGAATTACGACAAAGTTAACATTGTCGACGAAATCAAATCGGATACGCTTATTCCGCGTTAGGGTGATAACTCACGTGATACTATATGTTACGATTAATTCCTAGCCGGAGGGTACATTCTGGCAAAACGAACTATAAAAGGCAAATTGCTGATGCATAAACAGAAAATAACAATTTACAATGAACTGATCAAATTACAAATGCCTTGATCCCTTGTATGTGTTTATTTTAGCTGCTATACATCCAGGTGTCTACAATTTACTGATAGTAAGGGTCTGCTTGGCATTGTACCACTTCTTTTTATGCTAGTATAAGGATAGATCAAGGGTTCTAGAACAATGGTCAGCTAAGAAGGCCACATTTCATAGTTTTATCATTTACATAAACCTATTTCAAAATTTGTTACAGATATAAACTATTGTAAACATAAAATTCCAATACAATAACAAATACATTTTAAATAAAGGGCAATGTTAAGTACCATGGTCAAAAAAGATTGGTAAAATGTACTTCAATAAAATATATCAGCGCTGATTTTTCATACGTTTTAACGTAGACGATGGTATCTTATTTGCGAATTCTGCAGTTTAATAAAAAAAACGGTTAAAGCAAATGTTTAAAATCAAAAAGATTTTATTATTATCAAGAGTGGGCGATTTAAACAGAATTTATGATTTGTATACAATTGCGTTAACATTGACATTTTGTATTCATATTTATTTATTTAGCGTTTAGAACTGATACCTGCCTGTGAAGAAAGTACCAAAACATTTCCTATGAATGAGTTTTGTTTGTCTAAATATTAAATCATAACGATCACGATATTTAGGTTAACAGTATATAAACAACTGATCTAGAAAAGGTACGAATCGACAAAGCGATGAATTTTATATAACCTGAAGATTTGCTACTGAGAACATTCTGACAAACTGATATAGTTGTTATTCCCTTAATGACTTGCATGACTCTTTGCATTTATCCAGCATACATGTATAATCTACGAGAGGTGAATCAGAAACTTTTCTTAATCACAAATTACAAACACGTACGCCATCACTTAAAAACATCAAGTCTACATATGACATTAGCTAATTAGATATGCCGAAAGTGCCGTTCCCCTCATTACGATTTCCTGTGTTTACTTTGTTACATATATAAAGATAACAAATTAAATACAGCCTTTATATGCTTACTGTGGTGAGAATGTCGTTTGAATATAACTGTCACCAATATGTTTAGCAACACTAAGCACATTTTATGAAGATCTTTTATTTTAAGTTTAAATTACTACGAGAATGAAAATAAATTTCATCTAAATATCTTGTACCGTTAAATATCGGTTGCAAAATGCACGATTTTATAATCAAAAGTATATGTTAGTAGTAAACAACAGTTACTTTATCGTGAACCGAATGTCGAATCTCTGCCGTTCGATGACAGGGAAAACATTTTGTTTTACAATTTCCAAAAGGTGCAAAGAAATTGTTACAAATCAGTTACGAGTGCTGTTTTGTAAATCACTTACTCAATGTAAGCTAAAGCTATTCAGTTAATAGTTTGTACTAATTTAGCATGTTTTTACTCAAACTATTTGAATTAAAAGTTTTTTTTTAATTATTACGAGTCATTATTCGCAAGTAAACGTGCATATTACTTGCTGATTATTTCAGCTTACAGTCTCTTTTTCTGATCGGTGTGTGTTTTTTTGTAATATAGTTTTAGGCCAAGAGAATTAAATCTGCAATATAGGTAAACAAGTTATAAATCGAATAAATAAAACCCATTGAAGATTTAAAAAGAATGTGCGAGAAAAAATGTGTACGCATTATACTGTTTTATTAATTAAACCGGGCATAACATAGCAGCTTATATAGCATGTATTAGCATGAAATGATATAAAGAATGTTAAACAGCATCTACACAAGCAATAGTGAAATATTATTTTCTACGCAAGGAACACTTTTTAAAAAGTCACCAACTACCAATGAGTAAGACACATCTCACACAAACACTAGACGCGCTGGACACCAGGTCTATGTCTCCAGAATCTCACGCATGGAAAAGATGCATATACAAAACAGTTACAATTCAATTTTGATATTTTAGATGTTCATTTGTCGGATGCAAACCATCTAGAGCATCAGAACCTTATGAGGCATGACGAAATACAAATGTAAACTTCAAAAGGTTATTATTTTTTCTCCATGCAACATAAGTTGTGTATTGCTTTTGCATCAATAATTAAAATATATGTCAGGGTTTATTTGAAAATATTTAATTTATATCTGTATTATGAATTTCACTACTAAAATACAATTATAATACCCATGCACAATAAATTTATACATTAATATAATTGATGATTAATTGGTACTGTTATAAAAATGTAATTTGAACATTTTTTTCTTTTACAGGAGAGATACAAAATTAGTATTCAATTGTTAAGTTTGCAAGTATATTAAAAAAAGTATTGTTAATTCCATATGCACTTAATATTTTGTTCAATAAACATTATGAAATGCTAAATAAAATGTATACACAATTTTGAGAATATGTGTAACTCGTGTGGTGAACATAACAATTGTAAAACAATATGTACATCATTACAACATCAAGGTAGAGTGTTTCATTAAATATTATACGTGTAGGTGTGTGATGTAGATAAAGGGAACTATTGACCCGAAAATATCTTTTTTTGTCTTCAGTTGGCATTTAGTAATGGTTATTATTTACCTGGTTTACAGCCCATTAGCCTAAATATCCATTGAAGGAAGTAAGAGATATAACAAGTTTATGTAATACTGGCAGAACGTCTGTCTAATGTCGGCGTGACATTAAATTGAAGAGAACAAACTTAATAAGGCCAGTGGAAGCCATAATCAAGCTTTGGTAAGTTATATTTTCTGACTTGCAATCGATATTTGCAGCTGAGCAAAATGTTAGGAATCAGAGTGGACAAGTATTTCAGCGAAGCGTTGAACGCACATGGTCCCAGATCAAACAAATATTAGCATTACCAAAGTGATAAGTGTTTGAGCCCATTGGTATACTTATTGATGGCTATTGCTATATTAAATAAGAATAAGCAATTATAAGTTACATATGTTCGTTTACATTTAGTTTATTAGTATGTGTAGGAAGAAATTAATCTCGGAAAACATCGTCATTCTTGTTAACACTCAGTAATCGTTTATTTAAAGCAAGCTACTATTTACAACTACGTTTATAAGTCTTCAAAAATGTCTTTGTTATTGTGTTTGTCTATCTTTACCATTGAGTAATTTAAGTGTAATAATATATATATATATTATTCTCGTTTATTGCTGTTTAATTTGAATTACGATGCTATGAGTTTAATGTTCATTTACACGTGTGTGTTTTGTGATTGATTTTGGCCCTATTGTGAGGTGTATGCGTCGTTTAATCGGTTCGAACCAATAATCCTTAGTACTGACTTTTCCAGAGCGGTGACCCCAGTTTAAATCATGAGATTATGTTTGGTGTCGTAGTGTATATATTGTATTGTACAGTATAGGCAATTGAAAATTTGCCTAAAATATAACTCAAGAATTTCTCCCCTGATAATGTTTCTAAAGCTGCAATATTATTACATATTCATGCACAGTATAAGGTAATTCGCAATTTTCGACATCAAGTGATATATGTAAACAATATAAAAAATGACACAGAAACACATTCATGTTTTTTGCGATGAATCATCAATTAAAAGGTTTCATTTAGTGTATCAGTATCAAAGTATGTAACCACCGCCAGTTTGACATATTGCTAAACTATTGTGAATATTAAACGTGTGCTTTCATCCATTTTACAATAGATCAAGCAACTAATCCATACATTGCATGGGCCATATTCTTAAAGTTAATTCTTAAGTTAAACCTTCGAGATATGTTTTTAAACCTACGTATATCTCGAAGACATTAACATAAAGTACAAGATATTAAACAAGCATTGTAATTTGTAATCAAGAAGATTTGTTAAAATAAATATAGTTTTGTGTAAGGGGTTAATGAACGGTTTCGTACTTGAGTGTATTATTTAATAAACGTGTAAATCCAGTACGTATAACACAGTTAATATAGATTTACTGCGTATAAAGTGTATATCATGTATATATGCTGTTTACATACTTTTGACATAGCATGCAATATGTTTTTGAACGTCGATATCAAGTACGTTTGTACCTCTTGTCACTCAAATATTTATGCTCGATTACAGACATCCTAATCGCCTTAATAGATGAACATGGAACACTTGTGTTACATGAAGGTGAATTAGGATTGTCCATTTTTTTTACTGTATTAAACTTTACATCTTAACTTTTTTTTTAAACTTGATATCGTACTACCATGATAGTTCATAGTGTTTTTGCAAAGAATATTGACTTCAAAGGAATTGTACTATGTGTGATCAAGGAGTCTGACAAGCGGATTTTTATTTCAAGCTGGCATCATCATATTAACATGACTCTAACGACTGTCATACATCTGAGGTTGCACAATGAACATTAAAGGAACCTTGTGAAAAGTGTGCGCCATCACGGGGATTCGCAAGAGGATTTTAATTTCCAGCTGGTATTGACATACTAACAGTGAGTCCAACAGCTGCCATATATCTAAGGTTGCACAATGAACCTTAACGGAACCGTATAAATGGTATGTGTGTTCAAAGCGTCTGGTCCAGCTGAAGTTGACATATTAACAGTGAGTGCAAAAATGGCAAGCATACATTTTATGTCGCAGAGTGAGTTCAAAAATGGCAACCAAACACGTAATGTCGCAGAGTGAACATAAACGAAACTGTGCGAGTATATATTGAATTGATTCATAAACTACTGATTCAAGCTGATTTAAATTTTAAGCGACATATTTTGAACATATGGAATGGTTTCACTGTACTCAAGACTTGAAACGTCAATAAGTGCGTTGTACAGTTCATATATTTAATATATTCAAACTGCACTCGTCTCTATTAGTTCTATTTAATTAATCAAGACGTTTATAGGCAGCAAATTTAGAGAGGGCAATAGGTTCCTGCTAATTATGATAAAATCCAAAGACAGCCGGCTTCATTAAGTTGTACTGAATCTTATTAACCTAATTTAAGAATATCGTTAGATTAGCTGTGAAACAGAAGGCAACTCCGATTCGATATATTTTGCATGCTTTGCAAAATGGTCAAATAATCAAGATTTACCAGTTTTTTGCTTTTATAACATTCACATTACAATGCAATTGGGATGCTTTTTTTTCGGATAACTCGCATGAATGATCATAATATTCATACGTATTGAAACTACTTATTAAAGGTGTGATTGAAACACAAATGAAATACGACATAATTGGTTGTAACTTCGTGAAACTCAATTTTAATTTTTCCCAATTTTAGAGTGTTATTATATCAGACGTTGATCACCGGACATCAAAGAATCCCAAAGGCAATTTCAAAACAGTATTATCCATTAAGTTCATTTTAATTTATGTCAGCAAGTTTGAATTACTTTGCGTTCCAATACTGTATCATGTTACATCCTATTTTGTCCCGTGACATTGGACTGCCGTTCTTATTACGCTCTTACGTCGAACCAGTACGCGGAAGGATCTCCAATTACGTCATGGAGTCGTCGTAAGAACGCATGAAGACTGTTGTACAAACGCCAAGAACGCGTGGCGCCTTTATGGCGATTACGTTGGAAAGGTCAAGAATCTTCGTTCTAGCCAGGACGCCGTAAGATCTCCCTGAGGACGTCATATACGCGGCAGAAAGTCAGAGCAACCTAGTACAAAGTCACCGAGGACACGAAGATTATTGTTTAATAAAGGCCAGATACTGTGCGGAGACCCGACTGCATTCCAAAAATGTATATGGGTTCTTATTACGACCTTGTCTTGGTCGTTGCGAAGTCGAACTACAAACGCCAAGGTTGCAGAACATTAGTAGAAGGCATGCCAGAAGCGTAGTGTGGAAGCCGTTACGCGACCGATGATCGCTGTGGGATTGCGGAAGATCACAGTAAAAAGGCAGTGGAAATTCTTTAGTTCTCCGCGTTCACGCAGTCAGTAAAAAAAGCGGTACCCTTAAACGATGGTTGACGCCATTACGATTGGATTTGCGGAAACCAAATAATATTGACGTTCTTAATACGACTCAGTGTTTTCTAAACTTGTACCGTTTGTTCGTACTAAGGTGCCCATTCCCGTGTGATGGGGGTATTAGTTAAACAAGAACAGGTATGACTTTGAGTTGGAATAATATGTGTAACAAAACATGTTTAAACTAGGAACAATGGGCAGACAAACTATATAGGTTTTTGCCAACCTAAAAACCTTATATAATCATGTACAAGTATAAGGTCAGGACGTTGAAGAAATAATTACGAAATGGGGTACAATAAATCTGAATTACTTCTACATCACGTGTCAAACAGCGTTAATGTGTACAGTATTCTATTGATATCAAGTAATGATTAAGGAACGTGTAGTAGATGTTTAGCGATCGTTTAAGACAGATTATTACTGGTGGGAAATCCAAACAAAATATAATATTCCAATGTTTTCGATGTAAACAGTTAAATGCACAATACAATATTGTCCTATAATGTTATAAGACTGATGTCGAAAAGATAGACCAAATAAATAAATAACCACATTGACACGCCAGAAGGTTAATGAGTTAAGCATTTTACAATGTTGATCTATATAAAAGCATTCAACTCTATATTTATCATAAGTTGACATTCAACCCGATATTTGGGGTACACATAAGGTGGCTATTCGTTGACATTCTATATAGTAGTAATTTTATGACTAAATTGATGGGCCTTTTTCCTGAAGTAAAATGGACAGAATACTTTAAGTAAATGAATTTTGTTCTTTTTCAAATACTAACTTTGAATTAATTTCCACTCATTTTCAAAATTATATTCTGAACTTATGAAATCTTCTAAATATTCATCAAACAAACCCATTTTATGAAATGAAACGTCATTTTTAATGGATAGCACAATTTATAGATAGAGCAAAATATAAATACATAAGAGACATATCCATCTAAGAGCTAAGCGCTGGTCTAACATGTAAAGGGCTCTATTTTTCAACGATCATAATAGTTAAAACAAAATTGATGAATATTGCATATGATATAACAGTATGAAGGGCTGTAAAGGTTAGTGTATCAAGAATAATTGTATTCATATTTATAACGTTTTTTTTTTAATATAAAAAAGTGATTAACTTTCCAATTTATACGATCAATACCGTCATTAAACAAAAAAGAAATTTATAATTGTCGGTAATACAAAGTAAAACCACTTGCATTGCTCGCCCTGAGTATGTAACGAAGAAACTCTATACGTTTGTTAGAATAAATGATGATTAGTTAAGCTCAATAAACTTGCTTTTCTAATTTTAAACCAAATGTACATTAAATCAGATAAATGTCTTCGGTTTATTGAGTTAACATAAATTCAGTGAAACTTCATATATATCAGTCGAACATATATCGTATTATAACTATTATCACTACAAGGTCCTTTATTTATGACAAGGGGCCAATTGGCCAACAATAAGAAACAGTACAAAAGCACACCACACGTCATTTTCATAAGTTATGTACTTGTCTTAGCTCAAATTGTCAGGTTCGTTGACTGTCCAATCTAAATACACCGGATATAAAAGGTAAAAGTGGGCTTGTATCTTATGTTATTCTGAAGATCAATTCAGATTTGAGTTGACATATAGTATGAATGTGATAAATGACATGTCTAGGTTAGCAAACGTGTAATTATAATTATTATAGCTTATAAATTTAGGTAATTGCACTACATGGCAGTCAGAGTTAAATGTTTTTTGTATGTTTCATCGCATAGTAATTACATAGTTCGTTCATAAATAGGGCAGTTGTTATTATGAACAAAAAATATCATCTGTTACACGGATGATGTTCATCGTCAAAAAAAAACATGTTGTGTATTGAATGAAAATGGTTATGTCATTTAACAGAGTAACCTGATGACATAGACTGCAATAATAAGAGCAGCTCATAAAACATGGCGTCTCATTTATAGAACCCTGTTTCTGAAAACTGATTGTGTTATTTCAGAGATGACTGAAATAAAATACGTTCATTATATAAGAAAAAGTATATAATTTGAGGATAGCAACAAATAAATCCCCTTTTATCAACATGAATAGTTTTGTATAGAAGTGGATCTGATCAAAAAGACATTGGCTCGTGATGAAATGTTCACGGCTGAGATAATTATTCTGGGTAATTGCTCTTCTTTGGGAATTTTACCACATGACAGTCTCGATATTTATATTAAAATTACGAATACGTATTCATATTAAGTACTTTGCTTGTTTCCATTCTGCAAACCACTGATTAATTGTGTACAGTAATTAATATTGAACTATATAATTTCGACCAACATGGACGTGATACAAACTTGCGTTTGTGCGTTTTATAAATGCATCCCTCTCCACAAAAGATAAGTATTCCCTGAATTCCTCTCCAGCATACTAAGTCATGCGGATTCACTTGGTGCTTGTGGCAAAAAACAATACTGGCTCTGAAAATGTCGAATACCAGTATCATCATACTCACTATTAAACCCGACCATACGTCGTTTCTTTCTTCTTTCTTTTTTTTTCATAGACAAAAGTTACCTACTAATCAATTTACCTTCTAATTCGGTGGATTATTTTTACAGATTGCCATTTCAATACTCTCAGATTGGAGGTTTCACATAAATGGGAGTTACGCATTAGAGATGTGACGTGTTGTTCGGCATAATCAAATAACGATCGTGAGATTATAGCATTCGATAAGCACGATGCGCAAAGTGCGTTTGTTAAGCTTAGCAGATTTCCAGTACTTTTGATAAACGTAAAATGTTGATTGAGCTAATGCAATGTGTACATATTCTGATAACTATTATAAATCTAACACTATTTATAATAAGTCTTGTACACTTTGTACACTCTTATTTATTTTTTCAACTTGAGTGCTTGTAGTCCAATATGATTATACCAATTATAAACAAGAGGCCCATGAGGGCCTATATCGCTCTACTGGCTGGAATGTCAATGGAATGGAAAGTCAACTTGCAAGGGAATACTGAAAACACAAATCCTTTCATCCTTGCCAAANCGTCGTTTAATCGGTTCGAACCAATAATCCTTAGTACTGACTTTTCCAGAGCGGTGACCCCAGTTTAAATCATGAGATTATGTTTGGTGTCGTAGTGTATATATTGTATTGTACAGTATAGGCAATTGAAAATTTGCCTAAAATATAACTCAAGAATTTCTCCCCTGATAATGTTTCTAAAGCTGCAATATTATTACATATTCATGCACAGTATAAGGTAATTCGCAATTTTCGACATCAAGTGATATATGTAAACAATATAAAAAATGACACAGAAACACATTCATGTTTTTTGCGATGAATCATCAATTAAAAGGTTTCATTTAGTGTATCAGTATCAAAGTATGTAACCACCGCCAGTTTGACATATTGCTAAACTATTGTGAATATTAAACGTGTGCTTTCATCCATTTTACAATAGATCAAGCAACTAATCCATACATTGCATGGGCCATATTCTTAAAGTTAATTCTTAAGTTAAACCTTCGAGATATGTTTTTAAACCTACGTATATCTCGAAGACATTAACATAAAGTACAAGATATTAAACAAGCATTGTAATTTGTAATCAAGAAGATTTGTTAAAATAAATATAGTTTTGTGTAAGGGGTTAATGAACGGTTTCGTACTTGAGTGTATTATTTAATAAACGTGTAAATCCAGTACGTATAACACAGTTAATATAGATTTACTGCGTATAAAGTGTATATCATGTATATATGCTGTTTACATACTTTTGACATAGCATGCAATATGTTTTTGAACGTCGATATCAAGTACGTTTGTACCTCTTGTCACTCAAATATTTATGCTCGATTACAGACATCCTAATCGCCTTAATAGATGAACATGGAACACTTGTGTTACATGAAGGTGAATTAGGATTGTCCATTTTTTTTACTGTATTAAACTTTACATCTTAACTTTTTTTTTAAACTTGATATCGTACTACCATGATAGTTCATAGTGTTTTTGCAAAGAATATTGACTTCAAAGGAATTGTACTATGTGTGATCAAGGAGTCTGACAAGCGGATTTTTATTTCAAGCTGGCATCATCATATTAACATGACTCTAACGACTGTCATACATCTGAGGTTGCACAATGAACATTAAAGGAACCTTGTGAAAAGTGTGCGCCATCACGGGGATTCGCAAGAGGATTTTAATTTCCAGCTGGTATTGACATACTAACAGTGAGTCCAACAGCTGCCATATATCTAAGGTTGCACAATGAACCTTAACGGAACCGTATAAATGGTATGTGTGTTCAAAGCGTCTGGTCCAGCTGAAGTTGACATATTAACAGTGAGTGCAAAAATGGCAAGCATACATTTTATGTCGCAGAGTGAGTTCAAAAATGGCAACCAAACACGTAATGTCGCAGAGTGAACATAAACGAAACTGTGCGAGTATATATTGAATTGATTCATAAACTACTGATTCAAGCTGATTTAAATTTTAAGCGACATATTTTGAACATATGGAATGGTTTCACTGTACTCAAGACTTGAAACGTCAATAAGTGCGTTGTACAGTTCATATATTTAATATATTCAAACTGCACTCGTCTCTATTAGTTCTATTTAATTAATCAAGACGTTTATAGGCAGCAAATTTAGAGAGGGCAATAGGTTCCTGCTAATTATGATAAAATCCAAAGACAGCCGGCTTCATTAAGTTGTACTGAATCTTATTAACCTAATTTAAGAATATCGTTAGATTATTTTGCGTTCCAATCCTGTATCATGTTACATCCTATTTTAACCGTGATATTGGACTGCCGTTCTAATTACGCTCTTACGTCGAACCAGTACGCGGAAGGATCTCCAATTACGTCATGGAGTCGTCGTAAGAACGCATGAAGACTGTTGTACAAACGCCAAGAACGCGTGGCGCCTTTATGGCGATTACGTTGGAAAGGTCAAGAATCTTCGTTCTAGCCAGGACGCCGTAAGATCTCCCTGAGGACGTCATATACGCGGCAGAAAGTCAGAGCAACCTAGTACAAAGTCACCGAGGACACGAAGATTATTGTTTAATAAAGGCCAGATACTGTGCGGAGACCCGACTGCATTCCAAAAATGTATATGGGTTCTTATTACGACCTTGTCTTGGTCGTTGCGAAGTCGAACTACAAACGCCAAGGTTGCAGAACATTAGTAGAAGGCATGCCAGAAGCGTAGTGTGGAAGCCGTTACGCGACCGATGATCGCTGTGGGATTGCGGAAGATCACAGTAAAAAGGCAGTGGAAATTCTTTAGTTCTCCGCGTTCACGCAGTCAGTAAAAAAAGCGGTACCCTTAAACGATGGTTGACGCCATTACGATTGGATTTGCGGAAACCAAATAATATTGACGTTCTTAATACGACTCAGTGTTTTCTAAACTTGTACCGTTTGTTCGTACTAAGGTGCCCATTCCCGTGTGATGGGGGTATTAGTTAAACAAGAACAGGTATGACTTTGAGTTGGAATAATATGTGTAACAAAACATGTTTAAACTAGGAACAATGGGCAGACAAACTATATAGGTTTTTGCCAACCTAAAAACCTTATATAATCATGTACAAGTATAAGGTCAGGACGTTGAAGAAATAATTACGAAATGGGGTACAATAAATCTGAATTACTTCTACATCACGTGTCAAACAGCGTTAATGTGTACAGTATTCTATTGATATCAAGTAATGATTAAGGAACGTGTAGTAGATGTTTAGCGATCGTTTAAGACAGATTATTACTGGTGGGAAATCCAAACAAAATATAATATTCCAATGTTTTCGATGTAAACAGTTAAATGCACAATACAATATTGTCCTATAATGTTATAGGACTGATGTCGAAAAGATAGACCAAATAAATAAATAGCCACATTTACACGCCAGAAGGGTAATGAGTTAAGCATTTTACAATGTTGATCTATATAAAAGCATTCAACTCTATATTTATCATAAGTTGACATTCAACCCGACATTTGGGGTACACATAAGGTGGCTATTCGTTGACATTATATATAGAAGTGATTTTATGACTAAATTGATGGGCCTTTTTCCTGAAGTAAAATGGACAGAATACTTTAAGTGAATGAATTTTGTTCTTTTTCAAATACTAACTTTGAATTAATTTCCACTCATTTTCAAAATTATATTCTGAACTTATGAAATCTTCTAAATATTCACCAAACAAACCCATTTTATGAAATGAAACGTCATTTTTAATGGATAGCACAATTTATAGATAGAGCAAAATATAAATACATA
The DNA here is from genome assembly GCA_007657795.1 of Dreissena rostriformis. Lineage (NCBI taxonomy): Eukaryota > Metazoa > Mollusca > Bivalvia > Myida > Dreissenidae > Dreissena > Dreissena rostriformis. The sequence continues at coordinate 157,304 of VMBQ01000808.1, read as the reverse complement.
AGAGACATATCCATCTAAGAGCTAAGCGCTGGTCTAACATGTAAAGGGCTCTATTTTTCAACGATCATAATAGTTAAAACAAAATTGAAGAATATTGCATATGATATAACAGTATGAAGGGCTGTAAAGGTTAGTGTATCAAGAATAATTGTATCCATATTTATAACGATTTTTTTTAATATAAGAAAGTGATTAACTTTCCAATTTATACGATCAATACCGTCATTAAACAAAAAAGAAATTTATAATTGTCGGTAATACAAAATAAAACCACTTGCATTGCTCGCCCTGAGTATGTCACGAAGAAACTCTATACGTTTGTTAGAATTAATGATGATTAGTTAAGCTCACTAAACTTGCTTTTCTAATTTTAAACCAAATGTACATTAAATCACATAGATGTCTTCGGTTTATTGAGTTAACATAAATTCAGTGAAACTTCATATATATCAGTCAAACATATATCGTATTATAACTATTATCACTACAAGGTCCTTTATTTATGACAAGGGGCCAATTGGCCAGCAATTAGAAACAGTACAAAAGCACACCACACATCATTTTCATAAGTTATGTACTTGTCTTAGCTCAAATAGTCAGGTTCGTTGACTGTCCAATCTAAATACACCGGATATAAAAGGTAAAAGTGGGCGTGTATCTTATGTAATTCTGAAGATCAATTCCGATTTGAGTTGACATATAGTATGAATGTGATAAATGACATGTCTAGGTTAGCAAACGTGTAATTATAATTATTATAGCTTATAAGTTCAGGTAATTGCACGACATGGCAGTCAGAGTTAAATGTTTATTGTATGTTTCATCGCATAATAATTACATAGTTCGTTCATAAAAAGGGCAGTTGTTATTAGGAACAAAAATATCATCTGTTACACGGATGATGTTCATCGTCAAAAAAAATACATGTTGTTCATTGAAAGATAATGGTTATGTCATTTAACAGAGTAACCTTATGGCATAGACTGCAATAATAAGAGCAGCTCATAAAACATGGCGTCTCATTTATAGAACCCTGTTTCTGAAAACTGATTTTGTTATTTCAGAGTGACTGAAATAAAATTCATTAAGTCATTAATAATAAATTCAAATTCATTCATTAAAATTCATTCAAAAGTTCATTATCCAAGAAAAAGTATATTATTTGAGGATAGCAACAAATAAATCCCCTATTATCAACATGAATAGTTTTTTATCGAAGTGGATCTGATCAAAAAGACATAGGCTCGTGATGAGATGTTCACGGCTGAGATAATTATTCTGGGTAATTGCTCTTCTTTGGGAATTTTACCACACGACAGTCTCGTTGCGTTTGTGGCAAAAAACAATACTGGCTCTGAAAATGTCGAATACCAGCATCATCATACTCACTATTAAACCCGACCATACGTCGTTTCTTTCTTCTTTCTTTTTTTTTCCTAGAAAAAAGTTACCTACTAATCAATTAACCTACTAATTCGGTGGATCATGTTTACAGATTGCCATTTTAATACTCTCAGATTGGAGGTTTCACATAAATGGGAGTAACGCAATAGACATTTTACGTGTTGTTTAGCATAACCAAATAACGATCGTGAGATTATAGCATTCGATAAGCTAGATGCGCAAAGTGCGTTTGTTAAGCTTAGCAGATTTCCAGTACTTTTGATAAACGTTAAATGTTGATTGAGCTAATGCAATGTGTACATATTCTGATAACTATTATAAATCTAATACTGTTTATAATAAGTCTTTTTTTTTTCAACTTGAGTGCTTGTAGTCCAATATGATTATACCAATTATAAAAAACACAAATATGCATAATCTTTCATTTTAAAAACGACGATTACTTTGCACACAGACACATGCCAGTAAAACCAGTACGCTGCATACCATTGTTTAAACTGTATAATTGTTAATGAACTAATGTGCATACTAATTGAAGGAGGGATGTTTCAAGAATACATCATGACTTTGTACCTTAAAATGTAATTCTTTTAAGTTCCATGTGGCAGATATAGCTGGTTTACCAGAACTCCGTGCACAAACTTCTGTCGGTAACTGACAACTGTCATATTTGATTTAGATGTAGAGGAAGAATGGCCTTAGAATTGCAAGACCAATCCCTACACAAGTATAGTGTTCGGGGGATTATAACCATACTTTGTGGCATTGTGTCTACCAGAAAACATGTAAAACACTATTCTGAAGTCTAAGGTCATGCCGTTGCGGAAAGGTCTAACACGTGGAAGAACTATAATAATCAATTAATTTTACATCTCATGAAAACAATAACCTTCAGTCACCCGTCTGTATAACAAAGATGTGTCGTACATTATATTGTATCCTATTAAAGTCATGTGGTGACAGAGTAATCTGTTTTACCTGTCGATCTTTAACGACATTCTATAAGTCATGTGAAATCCAAATAGTCATAATTTTCTTAAATTTTCCCTTTTAACAATTACAATATTTTCATTTAATTGTTTAAGAATACCTCTCTCTCCCTTTCTCAGAATCATTTCGGAAGTTTTAGTCTTGTAGTATTACACGCTTAAAGTGCTTGCGTCCGGTTCCTATAAAATGTAGTAATAAACATTTATTGACATTCCCAACAGATAATTTTCTGCTGAGACACGGTCCTTGAAATTAACTTCACCGTGTGTAATATAGGAATAATGAAACTCAAGAAATATTATTAGAGAGAAATTGTATAGCCATCGGCTGCCCTTTAAGTTAAGTCAATCGATAGAATGTCTTAACAATAGATGACAATACATACACCACAGACGCTAAACATAAAACATTAGCGAAGCTGAGGAAACCGCCTTGAAACGGTCTAAGGCGAGAATTGCGTGTTGAAATCCGTTCAATAGCATGGTAAACCTCACTCCTAAGCAAAAACAATAAAAATGGAAATTACATACTTTACATCATAGAACTTACATCAAAGACACAAACTTAACAATCATCAATTCCCGTATATATTCAATGATCATGACATCAGTCACACTTGCTTCAAAATTTAATTACAAGATTGACAATTTAGAGATTAATGAACAGATCCTAAACTTTCAATTATCAATGCAATTTCCAATTCATTGAGATAACTGATAAAAACATACGTGAATAAAATCAAGCTTTTGTTAAAGAAAAATATTTTCGGACCAAAGGAAAATGAAAGACTTAACGTTCGTGTTTAAATCCACTATGACCATGTTTAACACCCTAATTGGCTTTACAAATTAGTTTATGAGTGTTGTACGCTTATTTCATGTATCGTATTAACCCTTTGAGCGCTGGAACCGGATTTTGAAGGCTAATTTTAGAAATTTAGCAGACAACATTTTAGCAGACGACAAATTTCCCAGCATGCAAAGGGTTAATACAATGCAATTAACTCGCACACTTTTAATTCAAACAACAATTCTCAAAGTCTTAATAAATGTCATAATCATAACTTCGGAAAAAATAGTTAACTTTTTATTGTAATATTTACTGTTAAATCGCCGGACACATTTTATTTACAGAAGTACACATTTGATAGGAGCAGTATGTTTACAGCCATACTCAGACAGAGTAAATCTACTTTCAGTCTCGTAATAATAAAAAGCTGCGAATAGAACACTAAAATGGTTTTTTAATCTAATTCTTTCCTGATATATTATGTGAGACGAAATGACGGTCCTGGATATGGTATTGACATTTAAGAGGTCACATATAAGTGGGCTTTTCGTTTGATGGGCTGTTTTCAGATTAAGAATGGAAAGAATACTTTTAGTATGTATATTCGTTTAAAACTTTCTTTTCAAATACTAACTTTGATTTAAACACATCTATTTTTTTTAATGAAGTAACGCCATTGTGTTAGGATGTCCCAGTTTGCAAACAAGACAGAATATATATATGCATATGCGAAATAGATAACTTAGATCTAATTTTAAGTCTTAAGTGTTATGAGCTGAAGTTTTTAAATCATCTAAACAAGTTAAATCATGATCGAATCTTACATAAAACATCTAGAGTGGGCACAATATGTTTTCTACAATTTGAGGGAGTTTCCGTTTTTGGACTAACGTGACCAAGATTCAATCTCGGCCTAGATTGTGTCAAGATAAACAATCTGACTAAGTTTCACGAATATTATGTGGTAAACGTTACTTGAAAAGTGGTATCAATGTTTTATTCTTGTGTTTTACCTGATGACCTAGATGTTGAACTCATGTGACACAGATTAAAATTCGGCCTAGGTAATGTCAAGAAAAAAAATTCAGACAAAGTTTCATCAAGATACGGCCTCACGAATGCTACAATGTTCCCAATAAGTGAAGATTTTTTTTACCAATAATGAGTAGCCCACAGCATGGGTATCACTTTACTTTTGAAAGGAGAAGAATCAAAAAGCGACCAACGCTATTTTAGATTTGCTGTCCTCTGTGATGATTGTATAAATTAAAAGTTTAAATTGTGTTTAATACTCGCCCTAAACAACGCTCTGCGAATGATTTGTTTATTACCAGTATTTAACGAAGAAATCAGTTTTCATCTGTTCTTTTTCTGCGGCTGAGATTTCGTTGTTTGTTTTATTTATATGTATATACACTGAACTTTTTTCAGCTGTGTAAAACGATTAGAGAGCATCTCAACGGACAAACATTAACTAACAAAAGTATTCGTGCCTAACAAAGTGTAAGACTATCAATCACTAAGTAACTGAATCAAAACAATGCATAATAAAAACAAAAATTCAAACAGTTTATTACATATTTATAGTATTAAATAGAACATGTTCGCAATAAATTCACAGATGAAGCCATAAGGCATGGTGTAAATGACCAAATTTCAAAGTTTGGTTGTAGATGTTTTTGTGTTATAAACCAGCAAACTCATAGCGTAGCTTAAACACACATATCGCGACGGAATGAAAAGGGGTAAACCTAAACACATACATCTAGTGAGCTCGTCTAAGCATCACATTAAGATTCGGATTGGTCATGAGATGGTCAACCTCCGAGTCGTAATGAACTTAATTACACAAACAAATCAAATTCCATTCAAATAATTGGGCGCTATTGAAACGCAATATAGCGTTGGTACAAACTGTAAATTGTGTATATTAGTTTGTTTTTGTTGTGACATTTACTAATTTGAAAATGGACAGACACGTTTCAATTGTCAATTAGAAGACCGAATTTGTTTACAAATCAGTGCATCACAAGAGTTGAATGTTAAAAATGTATGCCCATTTGATATTAAGTGGAAACGAATTTTCTTTTACAAGCTATTTGTTCTCTCCCTTTGACCAGTTGACCACAAAAGAAATACATGTTTTTCCTTCAACAAAAAGTAACCATCATACCATATTGCATGGTTTTAGGTCAATGATGCGCGGAAAATAAAGGTTTACGGACCGACGTACAGACCTACAAACCGATGACAAATGTGTCGTGTTCTGNAGTACTACATACAAATACTATATGAAAAATGAAATAAAAACATAGGGTCACCGGCCTTGTTTTGATTTTATTCACCATTATATAACATGTACTTTTTCATTAAAACTGAAAAATCTCTAATTGCATAAAAATGATTAATAACCTATGAAATTGGCAACATGTAGATATTATATAAGCTAATATATATCATATACCATTTAATTAAACCACAAACTACCAAAAAAATGGAGAACACAAGTTAAATTTTAAGAAATTTAATTTTTATAATTTTTATGTCACCCAAAAAAACGTTAATTTTTTACTATTTTAACCACAACAATGGAATTTAAAAAAGTTATTTCTAATAACTTTTTGCAAAACTGCTCAAATATGTTCATCTACGTATTGTTATCATAAAACAAAAATAAAAAAGGGGGTCACCGCACTTTTAACAGAGATTATTTTGTTTAACTATCCCTACCGTCTATGTCGAATTTCCTACAAAACAGCAATAAGGCGAAACCCAAGTACCGGTACATAGATTGTTAGAGATATGCATAAACATTATATATTGTTTACAATCTTAATTGGGATCACAACGGCTTACACAAAAACACAACACTAATACAATATTTAATCACAAACATAAGACCATACAGTATCAAACTCGACCTTAATCATCAATAACAGGGACTTGTTGACAGATTTCGGCATGTTTTGAAGTTTGTGATTAAATGCTTTAAATTGATAAGGGTAAACAACAGGACTAAAGAGCTCCAGGAAAAAAACAAGAATGAAATAAAAGAAAGAAAAAAAGAATTTAAAAAAAGTTAACCGCACCTGGGATCGAACCACTGAGTACCTGTTATGAACCTACTCGGTCATTAATTTGTGATGATTCTGATAACAAAACTATTGGGTTGTGATAATAGCATCGGTGTTGCTATAAATTTATCCTCGGTTAAATAAACTGCCGCAACACCCCTTAAAGTGAAACTGCACGATTTTGTCAAATATTTATGAATTTATATAAAATGTGTAAAAAACTTATTATACATATAGTTCAATATAAATTAAAATAACAGTTAAGAAGAACATGTGTCGAAAAATGCGAAATAAGCCTGATATGTAATTCTGAAATCGAAAATGTCTGTACAGTCGAATTTGCCAGCATGTTTATCACACATGTACGATGTGAATCTAAATTTAGTTTTAGTGCAGATTCGTTCATACGACACAAAGACACAATTTTGTTTTACGGATCATTTATATTTCCTGCAACGATATCTTTTATACGACACACGAACACTAACTCCGATCCTAATAAAAGGACGAATGCTTCGGTTATAATAGGAAAAAATGTACGAAATATCTTCGTCACAATCGGTTCGGAGCGCTAATTTGTCTTTGCTGCATTTTATGAAATTCGTCTTCAATTACTATTTTTTCTTGCCTATTTTGTGTAATTGTAACTTATTTTTATCAGCATATTACAATTTAAAACATATAAAATCGTGCAGTCTCACTTTAACCACAAGTATTTATTGGGTACTAAATTAACAGTTTTAAACTATATTTATAGCAATGTCCATTAAATGCCGTTTATGGAATTCAAATCCTATATTTTTCAGAAAACGACACAGATACTTCCTTGCATATTTGAACAAAAACTATGCGTTCAGTGAATGTCGATTACCAGTCGATTTGTTTTAAATGTTTCAGAGTTGTAACTGTCGTCAATATATATCATTGACAAAAATATAAGTGTTCCATACTTGCGTGTATGCCTTTTTCCGATTGTAACCTAACCTTGAAAAAGATAAGTGTTGCTTAAATTCCTATCAAACACATTATACATCCGTCGTAGTTGTGGCACACACCAAATTGTATATAAAATGCGGATTTCCAGCTTCATGAACTACAATATTAAATCCGATTATAAAGCTTTTTGTCGTTTCTTATTTTACACAGAAACAATTTACAAACAGCGAGATGCAGAATTCTTTGGAGCAGCGTCTTGTAATTACTGGACTTAATGTAAGATATTTTTTACGTCGTCAAGATTTCACATTAATGGCAGTAACACATTAGAGATTCGAAATTTTGTTTTCCAGAATTTACCATTGAATTCGGTCAACAAATCTTTTAAACCAATTTTCTTATTTCGATAAAACCGTTTACACAGAAAATAAAAGTTCACATAAGTTCTCTTTAACCTATGTTAATTTGATTCGAGATACCTGACAAATTCGTAACGTTTAAGCACATAAAGTATACAATCAACACAGTGTTACGAAGTTCCCAATTACTTCTAACAAACATGTTTTTATAATGTCATACCCTCTTAACCTAAATATTGTGGGGATCGTGTATTATAATTTATCTCTATGCAATAACAATACCGATGAGAAAAGGTTCAAATGCTGATAACAAATGTTTAAAAAAAAAAGTGTTGCTTTTATACCATTTAGGTACGAATTGCACGCACATCAAGAAAGTCTACGTCTGTATGAAAGGTGTGCCTGATATAGTATGTGATTATATTTCTTTCCTGATGTTTTCGCGTTTCTGACGTGTTCTTGTCTTTTTAACTATCAAATTATAATAAAATATTAGTACGCGATGCCAATGCCACTTCATCTTTCTATTCATCGATTGTCCAAATCGTTTGTTTCGCACTTTTATGAAATATCAGAATTATCATACTTCGAATAATGATTTTATCTCTTCTTTTGTGGTCGTATCACTAAGTATTCTGACATTGCATAAATATAGATAGAGATTGCCACTAAAGAATGGATACAAAATAGCTAAACGCATATATGCTTGAGCGTTTCATCCTCCATATGAAGACAAATTAAAAAACATCAGTACTATCAATGATCTAATTCAGATAATTATTTCCTGAAATTTTGTCAAATTTGTATCTTCTATTTGGATTGGATAAAATGACGGTCTATGGCATTAACATTCTGTCCACAATTAAGAGCCACGTAAACCGAGTTACTTCGTTGATAAACATAATAGTTGCTATAAAAGGAATACATTCATTAAGTATTTTGGATATGCTAATAATACTTTAATGGCCTTTACTATGTATTATACCTCTTATATATCTTTTTTAACTTGTGACAGTAATTCAACGCTACATTTAAGTTAATCAGTCTAAACATGTTTTCTTATTATAGTGTCACCCACCTCACCAGCAAATGTTGACATATGATACACCTTTACTGACCAACATTTCAATTCAATCGATTTCTATCATTTATGCTTTGTACTGGGTAGGTAGGCGATCCTCTCAATTAAACTAGCTGCCGAATCGGCAATCTACGTGTCAGAACAAGCAATTTGTGATACTCGAACCTACGATGACCCGTTAGGTAGGCGACTGCCATTACCAGCTTTTTACTAGTATATGTGCAGTTGCAATGCATTCATTGGTTTATCCATATTATGCAAGACTTTTACCACTTACTTAATAATGTGGTTTTGTTTCTATTTCTTATACCATGATTGTATAAGGCAGGTAATGAAATGAATTTTAACTTGCTATGGTTGCCTGCGACGATATTATCGAGTGATACAACACGTTTATAACACGTTTATAAGAATGTATAGCATAAATATATATATAATATACATTACATAAAAAGTAATGTACGTACTAAATTACAACTGAGAAGGGTTATTTAAAGGATATGATATTTAGTGTTATTGAAAGGGGATGTTTGTTAAGGAACTACGTCATAAACATCTAATTATTGTTAGTGATCTTACCACATTTCATCAATCGATTATCGTACCAAAATGACATGGCATTTCTTCGATATTCAGTACTATTTTTGATTGCGTTTGACATTTAAGTGACATATGTGATCAAAGAAGTTCAGTGTCTGTCATTATAGACTAACGAAGCGTATTCACTTTCCCGTATACTTATGGTACCAACAACACCACAACAAGGTTTAATAACAAAATCAGAANAAAAAAAAAAAAAAAAAAAAAAAAAAAAAAAAAAAAAAAATATAAAATATTAATATCGCTATAAATTCATACACTTTGTGTTTAAACTAAAGAGAGCCGAACATAAAGGTACACTTTTGAAAACGATAGTATCACTTTCCTAACAAAATAGACATAATTTCATGGATCGAAAACATTAACCTTATCCGTATGAACCCTATTAAAATTATAGTTCGGGTCAATTAATTTTGAATTAGTATTGGTCCGTACTTTATACATATCTGAGGACATTCATATATATCACTTGCGTTCTGAGGAATACATGAGTAATTAAATGTTCAATGTAACATCGACTAGTAAAGTTGCCGCGATTATTTACTTCTAATATACGTAGATATAGATGTATGTACATTTTACAGGGGTGTGTGGAGATAAGAGTTTGAAACCCAGTCAGGTTATTGAATATTAAACTTGTTTTTGTTTCCATATAATGAGTGTATTGTTTCCTCGTGACTACTTGTTATTGATATATGAGTTAACAAATTCATAAAGTACTTTATTTAAACACTAATTCCGAGTTGCAAACCTAATTTGTTACGTTGGTAGTTAGGCACAAATATTATTACGCCGTGGTACATTGGGAAAAGTTAATTCTATATTCAATCGTATTGTATGTAAACTAAACCTTAAATTAGTTTAACAACCATCAACGAATGTGCACGATCAGATGACGAAACAGTTTCGTATTTAGTGCATGATTATTCTTCAATTAAGTTAAACTAAGTCAATATTTATGATCTATAACTAAAAAAACAAAGATTTATTTTTAACACTGAAAAATCAAAATCAAAAAAGTATATCAGAGATTACTTAAATAAGTTATGGCTTAGGTAGACATTTTTCGTATGTTAAAAAAACGTTTTATTAGTGATTTAACAAAACTGTACGATTGAGTATTGTTAACAAAATAAATATCTTACTAGTCATTCACGTCAAGGTAACATCATGTGAATAAAACCATCGAATTCAATCGATCAAACAATTCATATCATATTCTAGAATAAACCACATCGATACATGTTAAATCTAATTTTAGGTGATAGCAAACACAAACCAATGCAACTAAACATCATAGCTACTAATTGAAACACTTTAAATAACTTCAACTATGGACAAATGAATATAGCAAAATAATTAAATCACAAAAGATTGTGTTGCTGTTATTAAATTGTGTGTGACCAGTTTAGCGTTTTAAGACCGATTTAACTTGTAACCGGGTTGATCTCCAATTAAAGTTACAGCGAATTTTGCTTTACTTTAACAATGAACACGTTTAAAGGATTACAATTATAAATTGACGACATCCAATGACCCTCGATTACTGTCTTCATTTGAAATAAACACAGGTGCTGTATGAGCAACTTTAAAAACGAACCATCTAAAACCAATCAATGAATGTTGATCACAAATAGTAATATACAATTATGAAAAGATGTAACCGACGACCATCGTCTGCTGAGCAATTTAACAGATTAATCGCAATATAGTAGGTAAAAACTAAGGTAAACAGCATTTAATAAACCCAGACTGCACTTTGAATATACTTATATGGTATATAGGTAAATATCATAATCAACACGTGGTTACGGTAATCTGCTCTTAAATGTCAAAATTCAAACGAGGAATGTGTGCGTATATTCCATATTATAAATAAATTCAAACTTCATAGAAATGTTTTTTTTACGTATAGAGCATGACAAACATTCGATAATATGAAATGTGGTATGTGTCTGTATTATTTGCAACGACTTTTTTACATTAAAACTTTAACTCAAACGATTATGTTATAGTTGTATTGAACAATTTGTGCAAATCCATCGCCTCATCAGACATGTCGCATTTGTTTCACATTTATCTTTCACATTTTTAACAAAATCATATTCCAAAGGGATAAGAAAATGTTTCGGTAATTTGTTTTTAATTTACGTAAGTACATACATTTTTTTTACTATAACAGTAAACAGAAAAAAGTGTCCAGTAATCGGGAATGAAAGTGCCATTTTAATTGAGATGATCGGTAAACAAATTGCACATGAAAAACGTGCATGCTACTCTCAAAACATTTGAATTTCATCAAATACGTTAGTAAACTAAAAATGTAACATGTTGTAACATTTATGAACATATTGATCTTTTATTTCGAATAGTAATTACGTTCTTGATTTATTTCCAAGTATCTTTATTTTGTTAAAAAATGTACTGATCATCCAATTCATGCTGATTATCGATGGAATTTTATGGGTTTTTTTTATAATTCACCGTTTTTCCGCGAATTTCTTTCTTCGAAATACGAAGTGCTATACCATATATCACCTAATAATGTTCCGTGTCTGAAAGCCAAATGAACAGAACATAAATGCAAAAAAGCTGAAGAATTCGCCTCTCGCGCGTGGCTTTTGTTGTTATCGGTCATTGAAGTGTCATCCGTCATGAAAGTATCCGCGTACCCGGCGTGATATGTCGGGACGGGACAATCACTTCAAATCATCACTTATGTACACTTATAATTTGATAGGCACTTATGAATTTGATCTTTATTTTGTTTGTTTGAAACGGTTGTTTTGATACATTTGTAAGATGGACGGATTTCTAAGCATACATTTATCTGTATAAATATAGCATGTTAACACCAGTGAATGACCTTATGATCTGTTATAGTTCATATGTTTAAGTCATCGATAAGATTTATAATAAGCGCTATTAATGTGTAATGGTGTTTGCACACATTGTTATTTTTAAATATTACTTTTGTTTTTGGTATTTTGTTACAATAAAAAGAGTGTGGGGTTTCTTTATGCAAAAGAGCTTAGTACATAGTGGGCTTCACTGGAGGATAAATAGTGGGTTGTGTAAAGAAACGTATACGCATACACATTGGCGGTCATATATAATGCCGCCGGGTTCCAAGATATTGTATAAATTGCTGTTTACATAAATATACTGCAATTTGGTTGAATATAAGTCTGAGCCTGCTTGTTTCGTTTTCAGTTCGGTAAGCTAAGCAAAATGATTTCCTTCAAAACTTAAGACTGCGTTGTTCATTGCACCAAGAGATGTGTTTTTAAGTCCTATCTGTTGATACTTATCGTTTCATATGACATTACAGTACGTTATATTTGGACTACACATGTAATATGAATAATAATAAATGCGCATATATAAACTAATTGTTATTTCTGACTGGTATTATTTTCCTGTGACTTTCATTTTGTTACTATTTCATTATTTTATTATTTCATATTGACCGGCTTAATATTCGCCTTAAAAAACGTTAAATTTGTGTACAATTTTACACATAACGTGGGCTTATCTTTTCATATACTTATGCACGCGAATTGTACCATAAAATACAACGATGTAAACATGGGAAATTGCGATGTGAGTTATTTGTCATACTTATCTGCAATGCAAACATTCCAAGATGGACTCGTGTAAAGCAATTGGATGACTGTTGTTAACTCTGTGGATCACGTGGTTATGACTTCCGGTTAGTGACCGAAAAAAATAATAGTTGCAAATAATAAGTAACACGCTTAATCAAGAAAACAGTTACGCCATGAAAGAGTTGTTTCATCACGAAACTTTTCCTTAATTCGTTCTGGAAGAACAATTCGGTTAAAATGTTAGTAATGTATTATCATAAACCGTTTATCTAATAGACAAAGTTTAATTAAGGTTGTTTTAACGTTGATGCTATCAATTTTATGTTCCGATCAATACGAATATTTAAGAATAGATATCAAATTACCAAAAAAAATAAGACGTATTTTTCGTACAGACAACTTTCGACGGTCTCAAACTAAAAATCAAGCGTTCAATAACCACTTTATATAATGAGACATTGAAGATTAATGCTAAACGTAATTTTGCTTTACTTTTTGTTATGTACTTTTTTCCTGCTGATTGATATGAGAGAATGAGTGCAATTCAATTCACTTGTTCAAATCACTCATAAAAAAGAAGAGCAAACCGGTAATGAAAGCCACCAAATGGCTAATTAGTTTAAAAACAGGACTTAACAAAATTATACGGGCAATAAATATGTTTTTAAGATCGATTAATCGCTTTGATGTTTTACAAGATCACACGTTCAAAAATGACGTTCTTCGAAACGTTCTACAAATTCACGAAAGTGAAAGTTCTTCGACGTTCTACAAGTTCACGACAGTGAAAGTTCGTCGACGTTCTACAAATTCACGAAAGTGAAAGTTCTTCGACATTCTACAAATTCACGGAAGTTATTAACCAGTCCCAGTGTTCACCAACCAAATATTAGACATAAGTCTTATGATAAAGAATATTCTTAAAACTTTCATCTTCTATATAAATGTCCATTTACAGTTAGCTTTTTGCTGCTATAATAACAATATTCATTTTATGGAACAATTTGTAAATGAAACGAGCATCCATCATAGGTAACGTCTGAAGTAAGGTTTCTTGGTTCTATATGTTCTAAGTCTATTCTTTATTCTTAAGTTTATGAATTGTTCGGTTAATATGGGCACAGCAGTTGCTTATTCTAAATCCACGTTTGTTAAATGAACATGAAATGCCTTTGCATTTAGACGCAGCGCATCAATGATTAAACCTATGTTGGCATTGTTTGAGAATTTCGCAAAATATTACCAATCAATTAACCGGGGCCCGTATTCACAAACCCGTTATAAGTATAGCCTATTAAGTTTCATCCCAGAATCTTCAAATCTTTTCGAGAAATTCCCGGATGCAGCTTTGCAGAAAGACGGACGCACGGAAAGACAGACATGACGGACGAATGGAGGTTACGCCTATAGTTTCATCCAATGAAACCGATATGAAACTAAATGTGGCGTGTTCTGAGAAAACTGGGCAAAATGCTTGTGCGTAAAGTGTCATCCCAGATTAGCATGTGCAGTCCGCACAGGCTAATCCGGGACGACACTTGCCGCCTAAACTGGATTTTCTCTCAGAAGAGACATCATTTAAACGAAAAATTCCATAAAAGCGGAAATTGTCGTCCCTGATTAGCCTGTGCGGACTGCACAGGCTAATCTGAGATGACAATTTACGCACAAGCATTTTGCCCAGTTTTCTCAGAACACGACACAAATAACGCCCGAGTGTTTGAACAAATATTTAAATGAGCAGGTATACAAAGTATTACTCATTCGATTGTTCCGATTCTGAGAAATCTTGAATTTCGAAGATCCGATAAAAATATGGATACACGATGGATTACATGAATTTGCTTTAAATATGGCAAAAAATATAGTAACAGACAAACATCAAATATTAAATATGGCAGAAATTTTGTAGTTTGTGAAGCACACTTCTAGAATTTTATTGTTATATGTGCTCAAGTCAATTAGACATGATCGATGAACAAGTATTTTCTTCTCTTTGACATATGACACTAGGTATTAACATGAAAAAAATAAAGAAAAATATAAATCAATCTTCAACGATACAACCGTTTTAATAGACTTTTAATGTTTAAGTCCATGAACAGACAGTAAATTTATCAAGTGAATTATCACAAACGGCAAATGAAATACAAACTGTCTGCATGAACATTAAATAACGTCCATAGCAATGGCCTGCATTGGATGTCCTGTAGTGGTTTGCGCTTTGAACGTTTCGTTATTATTTCCTTGGCCTTGAAAATAAATCATGCTACATGCGCAATGTTTATATTGTAAGAACAATTTTATATTAGCTAAAACATACATGTACCTATATGCAACAAAAATGTAAAAAGAATGCAATATGTGGACTGCACAGGCTAATCTGGGATGACAATTTACGCACATGCATTATGCCCGGTTTTCTCACGACGCTCCACATATGTATTCTTGGGTTGAAACAACCACGCTGGTACCATAATTTGACAGCAAAAACATAAGTTAGCATAATCATATATCAATTTCTCGGTGTCAAATGACCCAGAATTGTTGTATTTCTTCATCGATCAAGTGTCTTATTATGAACATCACTTTCAACACCGATGTCACAAACAAACAAGGCGCGTGTACATAGAAAAAACTCGGCCGACACTCCCGCGTTACCGACCTAGTTGTGGTCGGGTCACGGATGAGATGCGCGCGTGCACAAGATTCAAGGAAAGAGACAGAGGAACGGGCTAGGATGAGGTTATAAAAAGAACGGTGATCTGTCGATTAAACTGTTATAATTGAGGTAATTCATCGTGCTTTACTTAGTTCTGATATTTGGTAATAACTTAAATTTATACTGTTCGGTTTATTTCTTTAGTCTGGTGTCAGTTTTGTTCATGGATGTTATGTATTTATTTATTTATTATTTATTTAACTGTATATTAAATGCTGTACGCTCGTTTCCTTGACATAGTCAGTGCACTATTAAATTATGAATGATTTTACAAAATAGTAACAGCGTATATATTGGAAATATTTTGGTTGGAATGCTGTTACTTTATGTACTATGAATACTAATATGTATAATACAAATACCATTATAATACAAATTATAATTATTAAATAATAATAATATTTGTATTTATTTAACTGTATTTTAAATGCATGTAAACATTATTAACATTAACATGTACTTCATAGTAATAAAAAAAGAAATAAAGATTTAAAAAACAAATATATTTTAGCTTTAATTTTGGAGGTATTTATATCCTATTTATGCCTTTTTTTCCAGAATTTCAAGAAGAAAACAACGCCATGAATAAAGCGGACCTGTTTTTCCGCAGCTATATTTAAGCGGCCGTCCTTCAGTATTGCGCGTGCGCACTTGTCAACATAAGGCCGTACCAGGGGTCTATTCTGCAGGCGCATAATTTCTACAGAAGTCGAGAACCTGCCGCGAACATGCGTGCTTTGGTAGTGTACTTTTTACATACGATTGTTATTTTGCTTATGCGGGCATTTGGGCGCTTTGAGTACAAGACTGATATAATGACTGGCAAGTAGTTTGATAATGTTAACATTTGGGTATGTGACGATTTGCATTTTGTGGCTAAGTGTTACCATGCATTCGTTGGTTATGGTTGAAATACAAAAAAAATGTGTCACGGTCATTTTTTTTTTACGTGGAGATTTGCATGCATTTGCAATACGGAATTTGCGTTTTTTTTTTTCGGGAGGTGGGGGGGGGGTCCATAATGTGTAGTTATCCATATTTTGGCAATGAGAATGTCTGCTTGCTTTGGAATTGTATAGATAAAAGTGCAATACCCGGTAGATAAGTTTGTTCGGTTTTGGTAGTGATTGTGCATGCTTATAAAAGCGATGCGCAGATTTGCTTTTTGTTTTTTTCTTGTAATGTGTAGCTGTCCATGTGTTGTAAATGTGTAGACATGCGTGCTTTGGTTATGTATAGATAAAAGAGCACTTACAATTCTTATATCTGTTTGTTTTGGTTATGTTCAAATTCGCATGCTATGGTAATGCGCAGATTTGCGTTCTTTTTTTTAACGTGTAGATTGGTATGCTTTGGTAATACGCAAATTTGAGATCTTTTGGACATGTGGGTATAGGGTTTCTTTGGTAATGTTTGGATTTGCGTTCTTTTGGTAAACCGGGTATTTTAGATTGGTGCGATTTGGCAATGCGCAAATTTGTGTTTTTTTTTTGGTAATGTGAAGATTGGTGTGATTTTGGAATGCGCATATTTGCGTTCTGTTATAAATGTGGAGATGTGTGTTCTTTGGTTATGCGCAGATGTTCGTGTTATTAATTTTGCGTGATTCGATACAGGTAGATTAGCAAGCTTTTTTTACAGATAATATTCTATACTACAGTTTTGGGACAACAACCTCGCCTCCCGAGCCGCGCAGTGGACAGAGACGTGTTATTTTGAACACCAGCGGCGCGGTTTCGGGGAAAACCTATCCTACTTCACGAGCTCGGGCCGCCACTTCCGGCGCGCACGGCTGTGCAGCGCTCCATCGGCCTGTGGGCAGCGGAAAGGCCTCTATGGGGTCGGGGCGGACAGTGCGGAGCCGCTTGTCACTATACCCAGGTACGAATTGCGGTGGTAAATGTGATGATATTATATGGCGGACAAGTTTAAAGATGTGTTTGCATTTTTTTAATATGTAACTACTGTAGGCAACCACTAGACCTTAAGCATATAACACGAAGAACTTCAGTATTACACGAAAAGAAGTTAATCGCAGTATGATGGACTTGGGTATTATAAGCATGTGGTCTGCGGATCAAGCCTGTCGCTTTAACCACCCTTCAATTGAAGTTTGTTCTAATATCATTACAAGAGTTTGACTTACCGTATCCTATTTCAGCTGGAAAGAAACCACTATAAGATTATGTGATATATTCGCGCTGTATTTATCGATTTTAGTAGACGATCATCATTTATGGATTCGTTTCCTTAAATAAATATTACCGCTTACTATTTCGAGATCAAATTATAGTATATACACACGTTAACGATATTAAAGGAGTTAAGGAGTTTATTACATCAGGAAAGTATACACCACTATGCAACGTCAACATGTTCTACTTCATGAACGGTTATGATTAACGACTCTTATGTTCAGATTCGATGTGACATACAAACACAATATTTATGATGTACTACCTTGTTCAGACTGGCCTTAAACATGTTCACCTTATTTGACAAGGTCGATCGCTTATGTACTATAGTAAAAAACGGCGAATTAATTTATTCTCGTATAGATCTTCTATTATAATCATAATATGGCTGTTCTCTCCCTCCGCTTCCCCCACCTAACCTTTCTCTCTCCTTCACCGTCACGTAATTTTGTATCAACTAGTATTTAGACAGTTGAATTATGCATACATTCCTTATTCAACTAAAATCTCTATGTTAAACTGGTTTTATACTGATAACATAACTTCTAACATCATACTGTTTTACAGGATTTGCTCACATATTGTCGAAATAACATTGTTTATAACGTTTAGTCACAGATTGAACAAAAGACCACTGTACATCAGGGAACGAAACATTAATGACTTACTCATACTGAAAATACATATACGTTTATGAGTAGACATCAACAGAAGTTGATACCATTATAAAGCGTTACAAACGCGAAACGAACTTAAAAAAATCAAATTCTATGATTACGTCCCTTTTGAGCTTCTTTTAACTTTCCAAATAACATTTCGCTGACTTACTTTCTTATTCATACATATATAGATGCTGTTTAGAATACCACTTGACGTGGACTTCAAGTTTGTCCCCCTCATTATCTGTATCATCATATACACATTTTCCGTTGTTCTTCTTCCCATACAGCACTCCTCCTAAAAAGAAGATGTTGTGCCGGCGCCTTCTGGTTAAGGGGTGAAAATAAAAACTTTACAAAGGTGCCCAGTTGGGTTTTAATTTAAAATTATTTACATTGAAGGTGTCTACAGGTGAATCAGGGGACAATGACAGCCACAGGAGTGAGGGTTTTGAAAACCTCTTCTGTGGCTGACTCATGTATATGAGGAGGTAGTAAGAGCACAAACTGCTAGATTTGGTTGCGCATGATTAACCTTTTATGTTTCATAGTTGAGAAGCTTATTCCGAGTCTTAGCCTGAATTATATAATAATCCTATTAACGCTTAGTGTTTCTGGAATCGTTAAGGAACGTGACCCCTTTTCAGCTGATCTGGGCCACCACTACGCGGGTAGGGTGTGCGCTGAGTTATTGCCCCTTCCTGCGAGTAGGCAGGAGCCAGATCCAAAGGAACTCGATGTACTTCGCCTGCTTTTACTCGCCGCCGTGAGTGGGACCATTATCTTTATTTTCATTTTGACATGTATATAAACTTTCTTTTTTTCTGATTCATATACATTAAATATGGTGTAAATACGCCAGTATAGAAAGACAAATAAATAAGTCTAAGTGAAACTGTGTTCGATACTTAAATGACCCGACATGTTTTCCATTTACAATACGAACTAAATTGTACAGTTTTACAATTATTTCCAGCTATTCATGTGTTAAATTTAACGTTTGCTGCATTCAGTTTCGGGTTTAATTTTAAACGCGAGTAATATGCATAGATATATACAAAGGGAAGCGAGTTGGGATTCTTTACTGGAATTGAACCTGTCTAAGTAAACAACTGGATTGAGACACAATTTAACTCAATAAGACCACATAAAATTACAATAAAATTATTTTTCTCGTATCGAAACAAGTTCGAGAGGATTAACTTACAATTGGATGTATTAGTATGAGTCAGATGAATCGAACCTAACACCCTAGACATGTGAAACCGACGCGTTACCACTAGACCATCTATCCGCTCTGTAACTTACATTATCAATAGTTTCTCTCCAAGTACTTTCATTTATTTATCTACTTTATATAAATATACAAAATACGATAAAATGTATACACATGTGTTATATTTAGATTTTGATCTACGTCTTGTTAAAAATTCTGTACGTAATTGACCATTTGTGAATATATTATGTTGTAATGGGTGTGTACTCATGGGCTTTAAGCCTAACGTATGTTGAATAAACCGTAAACTCTATACGTTAGCTTACACAGCATAATTTTTCTTGCTTCATATTTATTATAATCTTTAAATCTAAGCAAGTGTTTAACTTTACAATTTATACGATCATGACCTATATTAAGAATTATATAATGGTTATTAATACAAAATATAACCACTTGCGTTGTTCGCCAAAGCATATAACGAACAAGCTCTTTAAGTTTATCAGAATGAATGGTGATTCGTTAAGATAAATGAAATTACCATTTTAATTGCTTAACAAATATGCATTTAGTCATGTAAATGTATTCGTTTTTTTTAGTTCATACAAATTCAGTGATACGTCATATTTATCAGCAGAAGATATACCTTATTATCTCTACAGCGCCCATTATTTATGAATAGAAACCAATTATCCAACAATTAGACACATGAAAAAACACACAACCCATAATTTTCATACGTGTTTAAATACTTAGTTAAAATAGTCAGTTTCGTTGACTGTCACAACGGAATAAAAGGCAAGAATGGAAGTGTATTTTCAGTAATAAAACAGAAAAATTCGATTTTAGTGACATTAACTTAGACATTTGAGAAAGTACAGGGTATTGGTAATTGTACATATACCGTCAGTGTAATAAGTTTGAATTACATCAATTCACTTTTCAATTGATCAAATGTATCGAAAATATCATGGCAGTCTTCAATTTTCTTCGAATAATCAGATTACATAACATATTTCATACATTCAACTCCAAAGGTCAACAAAAATTTGATCCATCATAGTATTTGTATTAAGTATCCTATTATATATATACTACCAGCGACGGAGAAGGGTGTTGTTAAGCTGGTTGAGGTCCCGAATGTATTGGACGTTCCAATTAGGTGACTCCAGCTTTAATTAGTATATGACAAGCGGTTTGTCCTTTGAATGGCCGTATATTGTATAGGCAATCGGTCACTTGCCTTTAATAAAAGACCAGCAGATGTTATTGAGCGTGTGTCTGCTGATAATGTGTCTGGAAATTCCTATTTCCTATATGCACAGTATATGGAATACTTGCGCATTGTGAATGTCGCTTACAATATTTTGCACACACTGAAATGTTTGCCGACAATACGCAAAGTAATGGAACTATGAGTTCATCGTTTAGTACACTCATGCATATACTAAGAATGAACATCATATATTAAGATAAAACATCAATTGTAACGTATCTATATTTCCATCTTAATCATGCCACATTAATATTGACCTTTCTCATAAACGTTAACATACAATAATTATGTGAGATTCCGTGACATGTCAGTCTGAGTTAAATGCGTACTATATGTTTTATAGTTTAGTAATTACATATTTCGTTCAGAAATCGGGCAGCTGTTATTATTATAAAACAATTCTCGTCAAAATACTATTGGAGAATAAACTTTTCTTAGAATCAAACCTTTAACAAGTGTCACACAGATGATATTCATCCTCAAAATAAATACATGCTGTTGATGAAAGAAATATTAATGCCATTCATCAGAATAACCTTCTTTTATTGATACCAATCATCTACCTTAAAATGTTTTTAAAGGACATTTCCAATTTTGCGGTAAATTACACCAAATAACACGATACAGTTCTTCGCAAAAGTAAAACTATTATTGCTGAGATAAATGATATACAGACATGTTCTTATGACATCTGTTTTGGGGCAATATGCCAACATGACAATATAATCAATAATAGTCACTTTTAAATTAATTAATTGTTCAAAACACTTTTTCTGAAATTTCAACATACAGAAATGTATTTTTAATATTTAATATGGACATAGCAATTGTAATATAGATTTTTTATTATTTACTAAACAGTTAGAATCACATGCGTATACTTATAGGCTAAAAATAAACGCAGTTTTCATCGCGTACCTTCTGCAAGTGGCAAGTATCCCCACACAACCTCTCCGAAATGGAGAAAAATCGTCATTTTTACATTAACCTTATATTTCTTGAAATGACGATCATTAAGGGTTATCCTTTATCAAGATAAACCATCATTCCAATCTGTATGATCTTAGGACTTCTCTAGATATAGTGCGAAACACATTTTATGATAAAAGTCCCTGCGACAGTGACCTTTGAACTTACGATCTCGGTGTAAATTGGGGCCTGTTTTTTACTTCCAAGAAGCCACTATTCCAATTTGCATGATTGTGTAAATCGTTTCCAATATATTGTGCGGAAACGCGTTTCCTGTTATAAGCAAGTTGTGATCTTTAATTGTTGCATACCAATTTACATGGTTGTAGGTCAAATACACTTAAATTGGAACTGCAACTACACCAGACGAACAAACAAACTCTCATTTTACAACGTTGTCTTTTATTTATGGCTAGGAACCAATTGCCAAGCATTGAGACACAATACATTTGCACTTAGCATGATAATCACGTATATAAAAAACGCACAATCCTTAACAAGACTAGGGTCACCGCCTTGGTACCCTCCTTGTAAAAGCACTGGTGATTTAAAACAGGTTGTAACGCTCTCTCCGGAATAGAAAGGTCTACGGACAGATCTACCGACTTATCATATTGACCTGCTTACCTCAAAATCAACATGCGTGTTATTTTCCTCCCATAAAAGCACTATACCAATTTGCATTACCATACGTAAAATCATTACGAAGATAGCATCTGGAAACACATTTACTTTAAAGAGCTTCCGTGACCTTGACATTTGACTTGTTGACCTGGAAAATGTACAGGCGGCTTCCTTTCATTTTTTCATAACGATCAAACCAATTTGCATTGTAAATAGGTCAAAGCGTTCGATAGATAGCAGCGCGATGAAACAAAATATGTATAATGACTGACCATACATAACTAGCCACTTGATTATGTACATGTAGAATGCTCTATGTTAAAATACTACAGTAATACACAACTGTCACTATTAAGACACAATTTTCAAAATGCATGCATGTATAATGGCAATTGGAATTTATAGTATAAACTTTAGCAATACCCATTAATTATAATTTTCAAAAAAAGATACTTCCTTGCATTATTGAACGAAAACTATGTATAAAGTGTATGTCTTCTTTGTTTTCCAGTCGCCCTGTGTTAAATATTTCAGAAGTATACCTGTTCTCACTATATAAATACATCGACTTACACTTACGTAATCACAACTTACGTGTATACGTTTTATATATGTAACCCTATCAACAAAAGATATGTATTTCCAGAATTCTTATCCAACATAATAAACCCAGCGGGAAAAATATAGGCTTTGTAATATGTCGATTACCAGTTTCATTAAATTCAATATTTAATCCGATTTTTTTGCTTTATGTCGTGTTTTTTTGTTCATAAAAAATATATACCTACTTCCGTCAGATATCTATATAACTATACTTACAACCGCTCGTTCCTAATTACAAGACTCGAGCTAAGCTCTTTATTTTACAAATCGTCATGTAAGTACTCTCAAATAAAAATAAGATTTCTTATAGATCGCAGCTGCGTTTTAGAGATTTGACATTTCGTTTTCCGAATTGACCAGAGCAATGCAGTTATTTATGGAATTTCATATGAATATTTAACTGTATTGGAATCTTTTAATCTCTTAAATAAATCAGTTTATTGAATTTGTCTTTTCATATGTGATCAATAAAATTGATCGTTTACATAGACACTTTTATATATTCAAGTTTTTAATTATATTTTTCCTTTGTTTACAAGAATGTTCACTGTTTCACTTAAAACAAATGACATTTGTCTCGTTTGTACTTATTTTACTATGATTTCATGAGGCAAGTAATGAAGTAAATTGTAATTTGCTATGTTTGGCTCAGGAGGCATAGGCAAGTAATATAACATGATTGCGATTATATACACCATTCGTTAAGCACAACGAACAAAGTGCGATTGCTAATTTAAACAGATTTCCAGATCTTTTGATAAATGTATAATGTCAAGTGAGCTTAAGACAGTTTCACGTTTTCTGATAAATGTTATTCACACCATTTATAACAGTTCTGGTACACTTTGTACACTCTTTATTATTCGTTTCAACTGCAGTGCATGTTGAACAAATATTAAACGCAAGTTATAAAATGCACCAATATGCATAAACGTTCATTTTGAAGAAACGATAACGACTTTGCAATCAGACATATGCCATTCAAAACAGTACGTTGGATCCCGTTGTTTTAACTGTATGATTTATAATGAAGTCAGGTTCAAACTACTTAAGGGAGGAATTTTTGAAGAATACTGTATGCATTATTGCCTTTAAATGTTTCTTTTAAAGTTCAAGGAAAGATATTTTTTGAAGACAGATTTAAAAATGAATTACAAATATTTGGATCTTTTCAACGTTTTCACCAGTGTATCAGTTATATCACGGCGTTCAATTAACCAACTCACACTGTTCTTGAGCTGGTTTAACAGTACTCCGTACACACACTACTGCCAATAACTGACATTCCGATAAAGGGTAAGAACGGTTGTAGAATTTAATGACCAGTCCCCACACACTTATGGTGGCCGGCCGGGGATCGAAATCATACTGTATGGCTTAGCGCCCACCAGAAAACCTTTTAAAAAATATTCACAATTCTTAATTCATGCCGTTGAGAAAAACATAACATGTGGAAGAACTAAAAATATGCATTAATTGTACATCTCATGAATACAATAACCTTGAATTACCCGTCTGTGTAACAAATATGTTTATAACAGCGTTTATTACATTGTATCCTTTTGATGTCAAGTTGTGACAGATGAACATGAAACACCTGTATACCGATCGTTTACGACATGCTATTACTCATGTGAAATTCAAAATGACATCCGTTTCCAATTTTCAATTTTGACAATTACATGCACAAAACAATATTTCCATTTAAATGTTAAAGATTGATGTAACGCAGGTAGGCCAAATCAAACTATAGCTACATTGATAATCCGAAAAGGACAGGCTGTGAAAAGACTGCACAGGCTAGGATTGAGCTACGCTGGCCGCATATTCCGTAAAAACAATTGTCGCATGACGCGGATGTAACAGTGTTATTTAAATGTGTGGAAAGAAAACTGCGAATTAATCAAATATCTAATTGTACGATGACGTAGAAATTAATTCATAATAATCCAAGAGAGGACACATATGATATGATCACACGTAGAACAATTATGATCTACGAACACTATTATGTGGTTTAATATTCGTACACTTTATGAAAAACATTTCACGAGATGGTTATGCGACTGAAAAGAAATTTAAAATAAAGGAAATAAGAACACAACAATACTAAAACCTTTGTTTTAAATTTAATAACTTAGAAAAGTAAATGTTTTACTTTTATTTCAAAGTCAGGGTATACGCCGAATATTTGTTTAAAGGTATTTCTTGTTTAATGCTGATCTTGGTGGTGTGGCGGATTTAAGGCAGTTGTGGAAATGGGCGTCAGCACTAGTTTACTTTAGGGTCTAATCTGGGACGACACTTTACGAACATGCGTCAAGCCCAGTTTTTCCACAACGAGATCCTCATTGATAATCAGCGACTTAATGTTTTCGAAAATTATAATTGTATTATTATCCAACAATTTGTAATGTGACTGCTTAGAGTTTTAAAGTCATAGAAATGGATTTAGCGGACTTGAAGATAACATAAATGGATCCCAAAAATGAGCCACTCTTGAACAACGGCGCTTAATGCTTTGCGTAAAGTGTCGTTCCAGATTAGCCTGAGAACATTTGCGTTTAAAGGACGTCTCTTCAAAACTAAAATCAAGTAAAGGCGGAAACGTTTTGTCAACGTTGACTGTGGACTGCACAGGCTAATCTGGGACGATACTTTATTTTCAAAATCACACATTTATTAAAGGTGTAGAATAATTCCAATATGTATGACCAATATCCAAAATCAGATCCAGCACATGTGTTTAATATTATGAAATATGCCATACTGTCTAATATTAATAATAATAACGGTTTTCATCGGAATTTTGCTGCTGGTGGCATAAGATTTCGTCTGCATCGGCCCCTAGCTTCCAAACAGACTGGTGCCTTTTGTTGCCTTACAACAAAATAGGCCCTTAAGCTCGTCGCGGAACTTCGAGCCGCTGAACACGTAGATGGCAAAGTTGAAGGTGGTGTTGAAGTAGCTGACCAGAACGGCAACGTCTTGCAAAAACTGAAGGTACTGGAAGTCGTACCAGGCCGTGTAAGGATCAACTGATAAGAACGACAGGAGCTTCATCTTCTGGTAGGGGAAGTACACCATACCGACAGACACCGGTGTCATCGTGAGGAGGAACAGCACGCACAGGGCAATCATGAGCATCGACACTGGACGCGTGTCGCGCGCCTGACCGGACATGTTCATCCGCTTACGTCTTGAACGGGAGCGCGCGAGTTGCACTACGATGATGACGATGCCAATTAATAGCAGCGGAAAGGGCGCACCAAACGTTAAAATGAAGTCGATCCATCGGTAAACGTAATCGAATAGGTCTAGGTATCCCTTCGTGTAGGGATAGCACTTCAGGCCCTTGTATCCATTCAGATCAAATATCACGAGTAAAATGGTATTAATTCCAAACACGGCTAGCACAATGGTGAAGATTTTAATCCCAACGTTTCGAGGGGAACAGCCCAGTCTCACTTTATGCGGGAAGAGCACGCAAGCTGTTCTTTCGAGCGTGACAGCCACCATTAGCCACGAGGAGAGGTGGATGCTGCAGTAGGTAAGGTAGACTTTCGCTTTACACCCAGGATTACTCAGCAGCCAGATGGCAACGCCCCATGTATAACGCACCCAGACTGGCAGAAGAGCGCTGAACAACACGAGCGTATCTGAAAGCGCCAGAGCAAATAGGAACACCGCCGTTGACGTCATTTTCTTCTGACGAAGCAGCACAAAAATAGTCATAGCGTTTCCGATGGTTCCAATGGAAATAAGAATCGGCGGGATCACCCTCCAGAGCAGCGCCCTCGTGTCTCCATAGTAACCGACCGGAAGAAACATCCTTTCGGCCAACTTTGATGACGTCGTGTTGAACGTCTCCTGTTCTGTAATGTTTATCAATGTCACATTACTAGCAAACTGTGTAGTGGCATCCATAGTTTTTTTAGTTTCAATTTGTTTCGTTCAAAACTCCTTTACTCGAACAAGAATTAATAATTTATTTTTATCGCGCCAGTTTTCATTTTCGGTCAGGCACCTATGTCAATATTGGACCTCTGATCTGAGAGGACTCCTCTATGAAAGTACTGGTGTTTGTTTTATAAATTCTCGGCAAATTGCGGATCTGTGGTTCGACCTAGATAATTATTTTAGGTGTAATTTGCCTGATGGCTGTGTCATCTATGTTGAGGTTATAAATCTAGTGGGGATAGGATTAATCATCTCATACTGTTATGTTACTGTTCAAAATGTTAAAACATTACATTAGAATTCATTACGTGCATAATTTATTAATAATTCAGGAATGATAATTGGATTCTAGTCAGAAGCGAATCAGAAGGGAATGTAGTTAGTCACAAAGTAACAATTATCACTAATTTTGTAGCGGCCCATTAACTAGGGTGAGTATGGAAGCTATTAGTAAAATAACTAGGTTGTTTGTCGCCGCCATCAAGGAAATCCCTTAAGGGGTGTTGCGCCAGATTTATATATCGAGGATATGTCAACTCTCTTGTCGGTAGTAGCTATTATGCGGATATGGTGATGCATTTTTAACTTTTTGCTTTCAGGTACATTTCGGAACTTAGTATATGCAGATTTATTTGAAAGAAAGGGAATTTATAGAAAAGATGTTTTATAATGTTTCGCCTTTTCCGCCGTAATTATGATATGGAAATTCAAAACAATATAGAAAACATTGGATTTCATACTTTAACACAAACACAATAATAAGTAAACACTATTTTGGATGTGTAGAAATATCCGTTTTGATTATAAATCTACTTTTAATTTAATTTTAATTGTTTAGTTTTGTTGTTGGTTATTTGTAAAAAGCAAAGCTGGAGAAGCAATATTTGTTAAACAGAGTATAACTTTTACTAGAATATACATTTATCAAGAGCATGTATCTATTTAATTGTGCGCCATTGCGCTATACATGTCCAAAACATCGTTCCGTATACAGTGCGAATATTCTCGTAATAATGATAATAATACGACTAGAAACTGCTCTAAAATATTCAAAAACATATTATATAGAAAAAAAATAATGTAATTGTTAATGATTTTAACCTTAAAACAGCCCTGCTGGAATCCCGGAGGTAATCAACGATGAGGCGGTAAAGCTGAAAGTTGTGCCCCATGGTGGCATGTGAAGCAGCCTTTAAAAACCGGGAAACCTATAGAATAAATTGTGTTCATATCAAATCAGAACCTAAATACGAATCAAAGCGTCGACAGCGCTGACAGGCTGTCAACTGACTGGTCAACTTATCCTACTACTTACATGTTAAATGTGCTTGCGTCCGATTTCTATAAACTGTTGTAATAAACATTTATTGACATTCTCAACGGATAATTATTTGCTTCGGTACGGCTCATGATATTTACTTCCCTGTGCGTAATATAGGAATAATGGAACTATAGAAACATTATTAATATAACAATTCTTTAAACCATCGGTTGCCCTTTTATTTAGAACAATCGACAATTGTCTATACAAAGATTAAAATAGATACTCCACAAAAGATAAACAAAAACATTAGCAAAGCTGGCGCTACCGCCTTGTAACGGTCTAAGTCGAGAACTTCGTGTTA
This sequence comes from Dreissena rostriformis, assembly GCA_007657795.1. Classification (NCBI taxonomy): domain Eukaryota; kingdom Metazoa; phylum Mollusca; class Bivalvia; order Myida; family Dreissenidae; genus Dreissena; species Dreissena rostriformis. Next base: position 128,614 of record VMBQ01000808.1, on the reverse strand, counting down.
AAATCACTTCGATAGAATGCCAAACCTCGCACCTAGGCAAAACCACTAAAAATGGAAAGTACATCCTTTGAATTGTAGAAATTACATCAAAGACACAAACCTTACAATCATAAATACCCGAATCTATTCAATGTTCATGACATCAGTCATACTTGCATAAAAATATAATTACATAATTGACAATATAGAAATTACAGAAAAGATCCAAACCTTACCATGATCAATAAAATATCAAATGCATGGAGATAACGGATAAAAACATAAGTAAATAAAGTAAAGCTTTTTTTTCGGAACAATAGAGTCCACTATAACGAGTAACAATTAAGTCCCAATAATACCATGAATAAGAATGTATAACACCATAATTAGCTTTACATTATAAGTAATTATTTGCTTTATTTGTACACATTAGTTTATGAGTGGTTTACACTCATTCCATGTATCGTATTAATACAATGCAATTAACTCGCACACTTTTAATTCAAACAACAATTCTTAAAGTCTTAATATTTGTCATAATCTTAACTTCGGAAAAAAATAGTTAACTTTTTATTGTAACATTTACTGTTAAATCGCCGGACATATTGTATTTACAGAAGTACATTTTTAATAGGAGCAGTATGTTTATAGCCATACTCAGACAGAGTCAATCTACTTTCAGCCTCGTAATAATAAAAAGCTGCCAATAGGACACCAAAATGTGTTAATGGTATGTATCCATATGTTTTTTTATGGCCCTCTTGTAAATAAGTTTAAAATAGTATACGCTTCTCCAGTTTACGAATGCTTTACTAAACTACAACACAAATAAAGCTAATCAACACTATATCCATCTAATTCTTTCCTGATAATATTATATAATGTGAGACGCAATGACGGTCCTGGATATGGTATTGAAATTTAAGAGATCAGTTTTCAGATTAAGAATGGATATTATGCTTTTAGTATGTATATTCGTTTAAAACTTTCTTTTAAAATACTATCTTTGATTTAATACCATCCATTTTTAAAAATGAAGTAACGTCATTTTGTTAGGATGTCCCAGTTTGCAAACAAGACAGAATGTATATGCATATGCAAAATAGATAACTCAAATCTAATTGTAAGTTTTAAGTGTTATGGGCTGAAGTTTTTAAATCATAACGGGTGCGGCAATGTTTCCAATAAGTGAAGAATTCGTTTAACCAATAATGAGCAGCCAGCATGTGTATCACTTTACTTTTGAAAGGAAAATAATCCAAAAGCGACCAACGCTATTTTAGATTCCCTGTCCTCTGTGATTATTGTACAAAATAAAAGTTTACATTTAGTTTAATACTCGCCATCAACAACGATCTGCGAATGATGTGTTTATTACGAGTATTTAACGAAGAATCAGTTTGTATCTGATCTTTTTCTGCGGCTGAGTATTCGTTGTTTGTTTTATTTATATGTGTGTATACTGAACTTTTTTCCGCTGTGTAAAACAATAAGAGAGCACCTCAACGGACACACATTTACGATAACAACAAAAGATGAAACATTAACTTACAAAAGTATTCGTGATTAACCAAGTTAATACTATCAATGACTAAGAAACTGTATCAAAACAATGCATAATTAAACAAATATTAAAACAGTTTATTGCATATTTATAGTTATAAAAAGAACACATTCGTAATACATTAAAAAATGAAGCCATAAGTCATGGTGTAAAAGACCAGATTTCAAAGTTTCGTTGTTGATGGTTTTGTGTTTTTTACATCAGCAAAATCAACAAAATAGTGTATCAACAGCTTAAAAACACATATAGAGACGGAATTAAAATGTGTAAACCTAAACACATACATCTAGTGAGCTCGTGTAAGCATCACAGGAAGATTCAGATTGGTCATGAGATGGTCAACATCCGAGTCGTAATGAAATAAGTTACACAAACAAATCGAATTCCATTCAAATAATTGGGTGCTATTGAAACGCAATATAGCGTTGGTACAAACTGTAAATTGTCTTAATTAGTTTGTTTTTGTAGTGATATTTACTAATTTGAAAATGGACAGACACGTTTCAATTCTCAATTTAAAGACCTTTTTTTTTCAAATCAGTGCATCACAAGAGTTGATTGTTAAACATGTATGCCCATTTGATATTAAGTGGAAAAGAATTTTCCTTTACGAGCTATTCGTTCTTATCCTTTGACCAGTTGACCACAAAATCAATACATGTTTTTCCTTCAACACAAAGTAACCATCATACCATATTGCATGGTTGTAGGTCAGTGATGCTCGGAAAATAAAGGTGTACGGACCGACGTACATACCTACAAACCGATGACAAATGATAAGCAATATACCCCCATTTCATCCAAGTGAGATTAATTAACTAGATATGTCATACTGTATTGTACTCTGTGTTGGAACGCTGAAGTGAAACACAATTGTCTTTAGTCTATTATGCATGCATAATAACCGTTTACAGTTATATAGTAAGAGTTAGGAATGGTAATGCGTTTGTGTTGCTGTCACCGTTAAGGGGTGTTGCGGCAGTTTTGCTGATTTTTTTCCATCTAATAACTTTTGCTCAAAATTTATATTCAAGTACTACATACAAATACTATATGAAAAATGAAATAAAAACATAGGGTCACCGGCCTTGTTTTGATTTTATTCACCATTATTTAACATGTACTTTTTCATTAAAACTGAAAAATCTCTAATTGCATAAAAATGATTAATAACCTATGAAATTGGCAACATGTAGATATTATATAAGCTAAGATACATCATATACCATTTAATTAAACCACAAACTACCAAAAAAATGGAGAACACAAGTTAAATTTTA
>VMBQ01000808.1:28423-119658 GCA_007657795.1 Dreissena rostriformis | reverse complement strand
GATAAGAGTTTGAAACCCAGTCAGGTTATTGAATATTGAACTTGTTTTTGTTTCCATATAATGAGTGTATTGTTTCCTCGTGACTACTTGTTATTGATATATGAGTTAACAAATTCATAAAGTACTTTATTTAAACACTAATTCCGAGTTGCAAACCTAATTTGTTACGTTGGTAGTTAGGCACAAATATTATTACGCCGTGGTACATTGGGAAAAGTTAATTCTATATTCAATCGTATTGTATGTAAACTAAACCTTAAATTAGTTTAACAACCATCAACGAATGTGCACGATCAGATGACGAAACAGTTTCGTATTTAGTGCATGATTATTCTTCAATTAAGTTAAACTAAGTCAATATTTATGATCTATAACTAAAAAACAAAGATTGATTTTTACCACTGACCATCAGACAAGGATATCAGAGATTACTCAAATAAGTTATGGCTTAGGTAGACATTTTTCGTATGTTAAAAAAAAACGTTTTATTAGTGATTTAAAGCCGGTCGAGTTTATACTTCTCACAACAATTTGGTTTTCTCAACTGACCAGAATTGATCAGTATTCGTCAGATACATTCTAAAGCTTTACTCTTCCATAATTGTGCCAAAAAATGCCAAAAGCATCAAAAATACGAAACCTAATCATGTACATAACGGAATCCTCAAGACTATTATTAACCTGTGACGTATGCACACTTTGGGTCACGTGAGCGCCAATTTCACGTGATTTCCACTTCCGCGCTTTTTAAAACAAAGAAGAACTACTAAATAATACGGTTTCTCCATGGCAAATGACGTTGTAAACAATGATGCAATGGTCACGTGGTTTACATGTGACCCGCGCGTGTTTAAATTTAGATCATTTCTGTCCATGGACAGAAATTGAAAAGCCCTATCTTTGTACTGAATTTGGGCATGTCTTGACCGATTTTGAACAAATGTTTTGCACATCTGACATAAATACCATAACATTTTGACTCATAATCACTTTTTTGCGACACATAACAAAAATGGGAAAATATACCAACATCAACACGGCCGGCTTTAACAAAACTGTACGATTGAGTATTGTTAACAAAATAAATCTCTTACTAGTCATTCACGTCAATGTAACATCATGTGAATAAAACCATCGAATTCAATCGATCAAACAATTCATATCATATTCTAGAATAAACCACATCGATGCATGTTAAATCTTATTTTAGTTGATAGCAAACACAAACCATTGCAGCTAAGATTGTGTTGATGTTATTAAATTGTGTGTGACCGGTTTAGCGTTGTAAGACCGGCTTAACTTGTAACCGGGTTGATCTCCAATTATAGTGGGCCCTGACCTTACTGGTACGATAAACAGTTCTTATAAGTGTGTGTAAACGAGTAAAATAAAATAATTTATGAAATAATAAGTACTCCTACCAGGAATAACATACAAAATCATTCCATAAAGACATTCACATCTTAGTGTGGCAACCAATAGATTCCATACATTGTTCAGCATAATGAACTTAACTGAATTCATAACACATAAAAGCGGCCTTCCAGTGTTTGCAACCTGGTGTTAGATTAAAAAGATTGTATGTTAAAGATTGTTAGCAAACCATTGTAATTAATCTTGCCTGCACGTTTTTTTTTTACATTTGACCATAACCTTAGAGGTTGATGATATAATGTTGATGATAATTATTCGCAATCTTCAAAACTAAATAAATAAATAAATGTGTACCTACACAATCATTGGTCTACTATAAAGATTAGCTTCACAAATAGGACATATATTGATTACTTTGTAAGAAAGAAAGAAAATCAATTACTTTGATGAACTTGTTTCTAATTACGACTTAATGAACGTCAAATGAATGACAAGAGCGGGCTTGTATCTCGGTGGAATCATGGTAAAATATGGTTGATGTTCCTCAAAATAATGTGAGGCATGCATAATATCAAAATAAAAAAACATTCATACAAAAATTGTGAAATAATGCAAACATGATGCGTATTTCATATTATATCATACTGAAATCAATTCAATCTTAAATAGATTGTGAACGTTTATATTTTTAAAGCAGTATCAAACGTCTTTCATTAAGTTGTGTTCATTGTTATATCTTGCACCTTATCATTCTTATATTTAAATTACATCTCACCTTTGGAAATGGCTATCATGTTGCATATTTTGATCAAATGCTTGATGAAATCGGTGTAATTTTTCATTTTACACGAAATGTATTCCACATTAATGCTTTTTTTATTTATTTTATGGCAATATATTAATTATGTCCATGGAAGTTATTAGTCTTTTGTCAAATATAAAAAGTATATATATTTATGAATACATTATCAGACTTTGATCATATTTCATTTTTTCTTTTTTCATATCTTCAAACATTAGTTTTAAAAGTCACTTTTACACAGGTACCTGTTACTACAGCTGGTCCCTGTTAAATATTGAAAATCGTTTAATATGGTATAAAAAGATAAGTCAGAATTAGGGATAGCACGTTGATGTTGAAATAACGAAAATAATATACAAAAAGAACATCAATAAAAAAAATGCAGAGTCACCACCGTGCGAGTGGTTTAAGATTTTTCTCATTATTCATATGTTTTGGTCCAATTATTTCCACGAATTTCTTACTCGGAATATACATTAAGCCGTATAAGCACAGCTCCGTTTAACAATGTGTTAGGCAATTTACACATTGTTAAGCGAAATGAACTTGTAAAGGTTTTGCTTTATAATTGTAGGTTGCAACAACACAAAACTATGTTGATTATATAATGAAAATATTCATGTCTGTCGACAGGCACATATACATTTATACTTAATAGATCATAATTGTAAACATTGTGAAATAAATAAATATCATACACTTGATTAAAAAAGTTCTTTATTATATGGATACATAGGGATACATGTATAACATGACCACGGTGTTCAAACACATGAGTTCCGTGCTTGATGTTGTTAGTTTAAACCTATTTATTCTAGCTCGATTTTATCGGAATAATAAGGCTTATTTGAAACCCTCTCGAGTTCGTTTCCTGGGACTAGAACCAGTACTAGGCGTATTCGGGGGATCTAAAGAACGCTCCCACAGTGGGGATCAAACTCATGACCTCCCGGTCGCTAGGCGGACACCATATCCACTACGCCACGGTGACCTTTGATATTGTTCTCCACGAGCCAGCACGGCGATTGCGATGACACACAATCAACGGGTGCGATACAATACACCGGGAAACCACACTCAGTTAATATTACATTTTTATATACCTCATTCCGATGCAAACAAATGAAAATTATTCTTGAAAACATCGATTTTATTTAAAATTGGTATATTTACACACAGGAAATACAAATAAAATGTTTACAAAAGACGCGCATGTTTATATTGTATGGCGTATACAATTCAGAGAATGTATTGGGCTAATTTTAAACTATAATGTTTTTTCTCAATGTCGCTCGGAGCGTTACGGATATTTACGATACATGGCACATAAAAGTAGTCCGCTTTCCCAGATTTTAATTACGGAAACTGATTTCTTTCTGTTAAATACCGAATGCCTATCCAGTTACTTGTATTTTATAGTGGAAATACTTCATAATATTAGGGTGAACATGTTTGTGTCCGAACTGAAGAACATGCACCGCTGTATTAAACTGGTTTATTGTCTTTTCTTTTTTGCATTGTTATGTCCAATGAAATATTAGACTGTGTTTTTATCTAGATGGAATGTCAGAGGTCTATGTGGACCCTGACAAAATGATGATGCAATAATTAGCTGCAATTAACGTGTCGCACCACCGCGCACTTTCAATGTTGTAGATTTACGTTTCATTACATGTTTGATTTTAATTAGATTTACTGCGAAATCGGTTAAAATATGTTACTTTAACTGTGCCCTTTCTCAACATTTATNTATTTTGCATAACTTGGCATTATGTCGAAGGAAGTTACCCCATTCACATTGCGTATACTGTATATCCGATGCTGGTTAATCTGAAAATTTCCCGTTAGCCTTAAGCATTAACAAAACATGAAGTTACGTGATAACCGTCCCTACAATCATTTGGATATTTGATGACCAATGCGAGCTTTGTGTTCTTGTTGTCTGGTGAAAGTATGATTGAACACATATTTGCATACACGAAATATGATTGAATACATATTAACATACACAAAATATCATTGAATACATATTTACATCTATGGGAAACACCTAATCATGATATGGAGAGATATTCTGATGTAAATGGGCAATAACATTATATTAGATACAATTTTGTTTCATTAATACGACTCCTCGTGACGAAAAAGAGAATACATATTTAACCATCCAAATTCAATCGTCTTTATTCTCAGTTTAAACATCCAACATTATCCTTGACATTTTCTTCACGAAAGACCATACATCTATAATAATGGAAAGTTGGGGCAGACACAGGCGTTATAAATAATTACTCTCCTGTCAATTGTTCTGGAGTTACATAACTTCTATCTTTATGTACATTGCATGGACATTCATTAATGAATCCTAATTATAACGTTAATTTCGTGTCACCTTCACAAGAATACATAATTTGAGAATTATCTTTAATCGGTCAATTTTGATGTCTAGAAACCAAACCACAGGGTCGTTAGGCGGAGTTTGTTAGACCTGACATAATTCGAATAGATTTTCGTTAGTTTTATTTTAACGATATACGACATATATTTGTGCAATGAACTATATATGACTAAGTTGTGTTCTGGTTTGGGTCTTCTTTCTGCGTTCTAAATGAGTAGTTATCAAGCGTGTATTTAATTCATTGTCAAAATAAAGATCACTATGTATTGTGGTAGAATAACGCAAACTGTATGTGTTTTCATAATGTTTCACCAAACTTCACATTATATAAAATTTGTATTAAACATAAATGTATTCCATACATCCATTCAAACAAATTTTAAAATTTGCCTCACTTTGCGGAAATTAGCACTTTCCGGAAAATTTACGCTACTTCAAGTAAACGATCAAGTTATTATTTTATTAGTGAACACAATCAATTTTTAAATCAGTCCAATCCGTTTACATCACATTTATTTGTAAGGAAGTGACACATGTTTAAATGAGTGGGTATTGTCGTCAACACTTGCACCACTGACCAAAATCTGAAATGACTCAACATTAGAAATCGCATTTTATGATACCTTAAAACACACCATTATCCAATTATCAACTTAATCTACAACAAACATGCCTCTGTACTCACATGTGTGTGGACTGTGTGTGGACTTCTACTCAGGAAATACGTAACATAACACTTGACAACATTAATTCAAAACTTTGACACTCAAGATATGTCTAGGATATCTGACAGTCTTTCGACTGCATTGAATTGACCGCTAGAAAAGGTTTACTGCGAATATTAATTCCTCTTAGCATCTTAATTTAATTCATTTCCGTTTTGATACATGCTAAATCGGATCAGTACGCGGTATATTGTTCCTGTTTTTCTTCACTAATATTTTCTTTAGGATCATTGTCCTGGGCATCCATCTAAGTTAATGCTTAAGGCTGATTGTCGGAGAAGTCCTCTCAATATGGATTTCAAATAAATGGAAATCGCGCGAAATTTCTTAAGTTTTGTGTGAGATTTTGCTAGTCCAATTAAGACTTAATAAAATCAAGTCATAATAATAATTATGTTTTCGAACATACTCTGACAGCGAGTCGTTCAGAGATAAAAATAAAATAAAACACATTTTCGTTTATTAAAATTTAAGGATAGAACTTTGATGGATTTGTTTTGATGACGTCATCGAAGTTTCAATGAATTTGAGTGCATTCAGTAGCTGTCCATTTTATACAACTGCACATACTGTCAACGAAATTCATTTTGCCTTACAATAAAGGTGGGATTATGTCGTCTGATATAAACGACACTTAAACTAAATCGAAAACATTTTAAATGTAATTATAAAATTCCACCAGTTGCTAGTCAAACAATACTGCATTATAATTGAGACAGCCCCAGAGCTACTCCTTCAATAGACGCTAAGATGGCTTATTATCGCATATGTCTTTGCAATATCCGTCCCCATGTGAAGTTCGCATTATATCAAGTTCCATCATTCTATCTACATTAACAGTTATGCGCATGACACAATTTGCCAATGTACGGACAATGACATCTGCCACAGAAAACGTGACATTTAACCTGCGAAGCATACTCAACTAATATATGATGAAGTATCTATACATTGCTTGTCTCTCCTTTTATCGTATTTTGCCTGATGAATATTAAACCATTGCGTAATAATATTTTAACTTAATTAATTAATACAATCAAAAAATATCGGATTGCCGCTAAGTAGTTCATTGTATAGCATGGATGACAATCATGTTGCTTATGAATATTGCGTTATTAAAATGACAAAAAATCTGTTTCTGTGTAATTTACAATTTGAATGTTATTTGAAAGGAAAGGTTTTATGTTGTACTTTTAATATAATTTCAGACCATATATGTATCTTCGTATATAATGACGAATGTTTTAGGATTATTAATAAAGCTTTTTAAATAGCAGAAAGGCTATACGGGCAAAGTACAATGCATAATTGCAATAACTATTTCTACAAGCTGTTATCGCACTGGGTTATCACTCGTAAACTGTTCACCGACACAAAAGCAACATATATACATGTATTGTTTTGTTCTCCAAACGATATCCTATAATAAGACACATCGTATTTGGGCTATACACAATATCTTTTTAACTGCAATTTAAAATAATGTGTTTTAGTCATTTTAATTATAACAGACACATGTTGCAACATCATGACCTTGCATGAGATATATATGCGGTTTTCTAACATTTCGTTTTCTACTGGCTGAATGTGTATAAGCCCCAAAGCATTAGTGATGATAAATTGAACAAACAACGTTTACTGTTGAGTTTTCCTGTGGATACAAAGCTATGACAAAAATAATCGCATCTCCATATTTGTTGCAGCTTGTAATTCGTACATCTGTGAAATAAACCCAGGCGAAAGGAAGTGATAATACACACTCAAACGGGAATCTGTGGAGTTGCGTGTTGGTCAGTATATCAGAAATAAAATCTTAAACAAATTGGTAATGTGATATTTTCGTGTCCAATAGACAAACAGTGAAACTGCAGCTATACCAGCAGGAGAGAAACCTTATTAGACAGCGCGGTCCTTTATTTATGGCACGGAACTAATGTCCATACAGTGAGACACAAAATCAATTTACTGTAAAGGACACAAACGCACAAACATGAACAAAATTGGAGTTACCGCCTCGGAATGGTCAAAGAAAAAACAATTGGGGTTTAAACTTGTTTTTAAGAGCTCCAAACCTCATACTAGGCTTAGAAGTCATTACTTTTACTAGGAATAATATAATTAAATTATGTAGTATTTATTACTTTTCTTAGACATTCCCAAATATGTGCATTTTTCTGATACTGATTTAAAATGTATGATTTTTTTCTCGGATTAGTTTAACTCGCATGTGCCAACTGGTTTAAAACCAGTAATATATCATAATATTTAAATTATCAATGAAGGTATTGACGGGTCTGATTCACATACTTCAAATTGACAATATTAAAATTTATGAAATATTCTCAATGATTTAACAAATATATGAAGAGTGAAACTCCAGAGGGGAATGTATTGCTATATCCACCAGTGCTTAAACACGATTGAACAAAACACACAGAACTATATTTAAGAAAACAAAAATTGAAGTCACCGCCTTGGAACGGATAATTCAGCATCTGGGGGTTAACACCGGTTGCTTNATATTAGATACAATTTTGTTTCATTAATACGACTCCTCGTGACGAAAAAGAGAATACATATTTAACCATCCAAATTCAATCGTCTTTATTCTCAGTTTAAACATCCAACATTATCCTTGACATTTTCTTCACGAAAGACCATACATCTATAATAATGGAAAGTTGGGGCAGACACAGGCGTTATAAATAATTACTCTCCTGTCAATTGTTCTGGAGTTACATAACTTCTATCTTTATGTACATTGCATGGACATTCATTAATGAATCCTAATTATAACGTTAATTTCGTGTCACCTTCACAAGAATACATAATTTGAGAATTATCTTTAATCGGTCAATTTTGATGTCTAGAAACCAAACCACAGGGTCGTTAGGCGGAGTTTGTTAGACCTGACATAATTCGAATAGATTTTCGTTAGTTTTATTTTAACGATATACGACATATATTTGTGCAATGAACTATATATGACTAAGTTGTGTTCTGGTTTGGGTCTTCTTTCTGCGTTCTAAATGAGTAGTTATCAAGCGTGTATTTAATTCATTGTCGAAATAAAGATCACTATGTTTTGTGGTAGAATAACGCAAACTGTATGTGTTTTCATAATGTTTCACCAAACTTCACATTATATAAAATTTGTATTAAACATAAATGTATTCCATACATCCATTCAAACAAATGTTAAAATTTGCCTTACCTCGCGAAAATTAGCACTTTCCGGAAAAATACGCTTCTTCAAGTAAACGATCAAGTTATTATTTTATTGTTGAACACAATCAACGTTTAAATCAGTCCAATCCGTTTACATCACATTTATTTGTAAGGAAGTGACACATGTTTAAATGAGTGGGTATTGTCGTCAACATTTGCACCACTGACCAAATTATGTAATGACTCATCATTAGAAATCGCGTTTTATGATACCTAAAAACACACAATTGTCCAATTATCAACTTATTCTACAACAAACATGCCTCTGTACTCACATGTGTGTGGACTGTGTGTGGACTTCTACTTCGGAAATACGTAACATCACACTTGACAACATTAATTCAAAACTTTGACACTCAAGATATGTCTAGGATATCTGACTGTCTTTCGACTGCATTGAATTGACCACTAGAAAAGGTTTACTGCGAATATTAATTCCTCTAAGCATCTTAATTTAATTCATTTCCGTTTTGATACATGCTAAATCGGATCAGTACGCGGTATATTGTTTCTGTATTCTCTTTTCTTTCGGATCAACGTCCTGGGCATCCATCTAAGTTCATGCTTTAGGCTGATTGTCGGAGAAGTCTTCTCAATATGGATTTCAAATAAATGGAAATCGCGCGAAATGTCTGACGTTTTGTGTCAGATTTTGCTAGTCCAGTTAAGACTTAATAAAATCAAGTCATAATAATAATTAGGTTTTCGAACATACTCTGACAGCGAGTCGTTCAGAGATAAAACAAAAATCAAAACACATTTTCGGTCATTAAAATTTAAGGATAGAACTTTCAATGAATTTGAGTGCATTCAGTAGCTGTCCATTTTATACAACTTCAAATACTGTTAACGAAATTCATTTCGCCTTACAATAAAGGTGGGATTATGTCGTCTGATATAAAAGACACTAAAACTAAATTGAAACCATTTTAAATGTAATTATAAAGTTCCACCAGTTGCTAGTCAAACAATACTGCATTATAATTGAGACAGCCCCAGAACTACTCCTTCAATAGACACTAAGATGACTTATTATCACAAATGTCTTTGCAATATCCGTTCCCATGTGAAGTTCGCATTATATCAAGTTTCATCATTCTATCTACATTCACAGTTATGCGCATGACACAATTTGCCAATGTACGGACAATGACATCTGCCACAGAAAATGTGACATTTAACCTGCGAAGCATACTCAACTAATATATGATGAAGTATCTATACATTGCTTGTCTCTCATTTTATCGTATGTTGCCTGATGAATATTAAACCATTGCGTAATACAATTGTAACTTAATAAATTAATACAATAAAAAAATATCGGATTGCGGCTAAGTACTTCATTGTATAGCATGGATGACAACCATGTTGCTTATGAATATTGCGTTATTAAAATAACAACAAATCTGTTTCTGTGTCATTTGCAATTTGAATGTTATTTGAAAGGAAAGGTTTTATGTTGTGCTTCTTATATAATTGCAGACCATATATGTATCTTCGTATATAATGTCGAATGTTATATGATTATTAATAAAGCTTTTTAAATATCAGGAAGGCAATACGGGCAAAGTACAATGCATAATTGCAATGACTATTTCTACAAGCTGTTATCGCACTGGGTTATCACTCGTAAACTGTTCACCGACACAAAAGCAACATATATAAATGTATTGTTTTGTTCCCCAAACGATATCTTATAATAAGGCACATCGTATTTGGGCTATACACAATATCTTTTTAACTGCAATTTTGAATAATGTGTTTTAGTCAATTTAATCATAACAGACACATGTTGCAACATCATGACCTTGCATGAGATATGCTTTAAGGCGGTGTTCTAACATTTTGTTTTCTACTGGTTGAATGTGTATAAGCCCCAAAGCATTAGTAATGATAAATTGAACAAACAACGTTTACTGTTGAGTTTTTCTGTGGATACAAAGCTTTGACAAAAATAATCGCATCTCCATATGTGTTGCAGATTGCAATTCGTACATCTGTGAAATAAACCTAGGCGAAAGGAAGTGATAATACACACTCACGCGGGTATCTGTGGAGTTGCGTGTTGGTCAGTAAATCAGACATAAAATCTTAAACAAATTGGTAATGTGATATGTTCGTGTCCAATAGACAAAATGTGAAACTGCAGCTATAACAGCAGGAGAGAAACCTTATTAGACAACGCGGTCCTTTATTTATGGCACGGAACTAATGTCCATACAGTGAGACACAAAATCAATTTACTGTAAAAGACACAAACGCACAAACATGAACACAATTGGAGTTACCGCCTCGGAATGGTCAAAGAAAAAGCAATTGGGGTTTAAACTTGTTTTAAAGAGCTCCAAACCTCATACTAGGCTCAGTATTGTCTTGTCCGCCTTATTACTTTTAATCTTAAAAAAAACTATCTTAAAAGTCATGACTTTTACTAGGAATAATAAAATTAAATAATGTGGTATATATTACTTTTCTTAGACATTCCCAAATATGTGCATTTGTCTGATACTGATTTTAAATGTATGTTTTTTTTTCTCGGATTTGTTTAACTCGCATGTGCCAAATGGTTTGAAACCAGTAATATATCATATTATTTTAATTATCAATGAAAGTATTTACGGGTCTACTTCACATACTTCAAATTGACAATATTACAATTAATGGAATATTCTCAATGATTTAACAAATATAGGAAGAGTGAAACTCCAGAGGGGACTGTATTCCTATATCCACCATTCCTTTGTTTAAGGCAAGTGACCAGTTGTTTATACACGACTGAACAAAACACACGGAACTATATTAAAGAAAAAACAAAAATTGAAGTCACCGCCTTGGAACGGATAATTCAGCATCTGGGGGTTTACACCGGTTGCTTGGAGCACTGAACCAGAACGGATAATTCAGCATCAGGGGGTTTACACCGGTTGCTTGGAGTACTGAACCAGAACGGATAATTCAGCATCTGGGGGTTTACACCGGTTGCTTATAGCACTGAACCAGAACGGATAATTCAGCAACTGGGGGTTTACACCGGTTGATTGGAGCACTGAACCAGAACGGATAATTCAGCATTAGGGGGTTTACACCGGTTGCTTGGAGCACTGAACCAGAACGGATAATTCAGCATATGGGGGTTTACACCGGTTGCTTGGAGCACTGAACCAGAACGGATAATTCAGCATATGGGGATTTACACCGGTTGCTTGGAGCACTGAACAAGAACGGATAATTCAGCATCTGGGGGTTTACACCGGTTGATTGGAGCACTGAACCAGAACGGATAATTCAGCATCTGGGGGTTTACACCGGTTGATTGGAGCACTGAACCAGATCGGATAATTCAGCATCTGGGGGTTTACACCGGTTGATTGGAGCACTGAACCACAATTAGTCTAGGATTAATAACAATGTACAACCTCGTGGATATACATTAACCTTTTATGGAAATTAAGTTTTCAATTGTTAAATGTTTACCATAATATCTAACCAAAATCTAATCGTCTATCACTAAAACTCACGGAAGTAAAGCCATGTGTTTGCCATCTGAATGAGTGGATAGTGTCATTATCATTGAAGATAAAGAGTTTTTAAATATGAGTTATTTTGTCACACAAATCAACGTTTCTCATATTGTTATTTGTATGTTTTATTACGAAAATACAAACACATATCAATTATATATTTTACATCGGTTTCGCATCTCAAAATATGTACAATTGACTAACACTTCAAAGTCTAACACATTGGATAAATATGACGGCGTTTTGCGATGGTGAAAGTACAACTCTAATGGATTCTTCCTAAAACCTTTTACTCAGCTTCGACTAAGCGATAATAGAAAACACTCCGTCTTGTCTCCAACATACGTTAACGTATCCAATGACCTACTGTTTGACAATCTAGTTGGTGTATAATAGCGTAACGGATGTACATCTATCGGAAATGTCCATTTGCTTTTGCATATTTGTTAATATCAAAACAAAACCACGTGATTCCCAACTATGAGATTGTTTAATACTATCATTTAATCAGCTAACCACCTAAATGCATTCGTTTCTATATGCTATACTCAAGCTACATTTATAAAAAAAATGTTATATGATAAGAAAGCTCAATCGTTAACAAGTTTGTTCGACATTTATTGATAATCTTTGACTTAATAATTAAGATCCTCCCAATTTTCAACAAGTACCTGGCGCCACTTTTTTTGAAAAACATTCATGCATTAAAAATACATGTATGCAAATATTAATATTCTCTCTGTTCGGTAAGAAAAACTTTGTCATGAGATTAGAGTTCATACGCATCCAACATCTAAATAAAAAAGCGTTCAAGTAATATGTCTCGTAAAACAGCCTCATTTACTTACGGTATGCTAAGCAGTCAGCAAGAACAGCGTTTTAAACAAGGCATCAAGCTGCGCTTATTCGTATGGCAAATTGTCGAATAAGTGTTTTCTAAAAGGCTTGAAATAAATGGTAGTCTCTATGAAAATAGTTTACATTAAGAGAAAGCTTATAAGAAGTTGACCCGGTTCACATTTGCTTTAGTTGCTGAAAGCAGCGCCATTCCCCTAAAATAAATCCCCATATAGTATTGACCCCAGTATACAGCGACACTCATCAAGTATACGTTAATTATTAAGTGTGTTTTTATGTCTGAGTGATTGATATGGTCGTGCTTTTAAATAATAAGTCCCATACTGGTTTCATTGAAAACAAAAGGTGTTCATTCTGTTCGTTATGCCCGTTCGGCCGTCCGCCAGTCTGTACGTCCTTCCGTCAGTATGTCCGTCCGCAAATTTTGATCCTGCACTTTCTCAAAATGTAATAAAGTTGCTTGGATAAAACATAATTATAAATGCAATGTGATGATTGTGCACGACCCCTATTTACCTGTGATCACAGGTAAGGTCGCTGATACTAAAAATGCAACAAAACTAAAAATATTAATAGCTCAAAATTACGAAAGATATTATCATTAAACTTTGTATAAACGTTTAGCTTCAAGTTTCCCACATTTTTTTTATTTCATATGTGTTTTCACCCATATAGTGTGGGAATCTTGTATTGCGTACAATACTGTTTAATCCTTGTGTTATAAACAAATATACTTACTATCTGTATTATAACATCAGAAGTATCGCCATATAAAACCATATATCGTATATCTTTATATTACAATGTAAAAAACACACTCTTAAACATGTAACGATTCATGTGTGTTAATGTATGAAATGTTTCACATTTTTTTCACGATACACAATTTGTGTTTGAATTGTGTCACAGTATTTTTTTACTATTAATGATTGACAATTTGCAATCTTACCTGACATATCTGCTACCGCCAGGTTTAAAACAAACGCAGTTTTCATGGGATACTTTCTGAAGGTAGTTCTGATCAAAGAGACACATGCAGCGATGTTACCAATAATTGAAATAAGAAAAACTGGTACATAAAGAGAGGTCAGTAGTACGGCTGTCACTTTGTTGTATACATGCGAGGAAAATCCAAAGTCCTCCAATGTCGCATTAGAACTGTTGTCAGCGATTAAAGAGAGAACATCTATTGTCGAACTTGTATTTAAATCCATTTTTGCCGCATATATTAAAACAAAATGAAACATTATATGTCATAGAATATTCCTCCGCAAATGTCTGTGTCTTGGTATTCAAGAGGATGAAACATTTGGCGTATGCACATAAACGGAATCGGATTTTTCTTCTAGCCTCTTACATCGAAACAGTTTACATCGGCTTTCGTCTGTGGTTGAGTATGTCATCTGTTAGCGTAGATGACCTGCATGGTGATTCTCAATGATGTTTGTATTCAAATCCTGTAACGGCATATGTCGCTGTGGTTGAGAGTGAATTTCCTATGAAAACTGTTTTCCAAAAAGTCTAAAACAGAATAATATATTAAATATATCAGCATATTTACTTT
The DNA here is from genome assembly GCA_007657795.1 of Dreissena rostriformis. Taxonomy (NCBI): domain Eukaryota; kingdom Metazoa; phylum Mollusca; class Bivalvia; order Myida; family Dreissenidae; genus Dreissena; species Dreissena rostriformis. The sequence goes on along the minus strand of VMBQ01000808.1, from coordinate 105,188 downwards.
AGAAATATTGCCAACGCATCCACTTTACCAAATTGATAATCAACATTAACAACGACTATATTTCCAAAATATTGCCCAAATTTGTATAAATAAAATCTGTGTTGAAATATACGTCTTTCTCGTTATATTTAATTAATTATATATAAAAAGTAACAAATAATATTAAATGTAATAATTGGAGCAACAATGAATATTTCCGATGTTTTCACTTTAAAAAAAAATCAATTACATTTAATTTTAAAAACATCTATATAATAAGTTTTAATACATCTATATAACCAAAACGAAGGCATAAAATCCCTTTTTTTTTGCAGAATAATTGTTGCTTCCGATTCTCATATATTTTACAGATTTGTGTATAGAACGCAAATTTCAACATGTGTGAGGTTCAAACTTTTGGATTGAATATGCAGTTTGACATCCTGCTTCTGCTTTCGGATATATAGCGTTGTCATTCTTTTGGACAATATAGCCATTTAACGCTTGCCATGTTAATGCACGATAGTGTAGTTCTGTCTAATTATGTCACTTTACATATACACAGTATGTGTAACTTTAAAAAATATATGGCGCAATACATAATATTCTTTTAGCATGGGGTTTAATATGTTGTCAGTAAGTTAACTGTTCTTGATATTCAAACAACGTCGAGAAGGCAGAGAAGCCCTAAGAATATCCCATTTTACATATTTTATATTACGTCACATTCAACACTCGTTTATATGCACCGATGAAGCCCGGGCAACTTTTATAACGTTATCCGAGACCAGATACATAAGTTAGAACACATCTCATTCATTGTTTCATTTCAAAGACTAAAGAAAATGATACATAAAAACAACTGTTTAATATTTCTCATCTGCATCTAAATACTGCATCTTGATTGCACAACCCTTTAATTGACCTCTGATTCATTTCCCCGATCAACCGGTGGTCCGTTATTGTTCATGACCAAGCATGCTTGCATTTTTTATTTTAAAATTGACGTTATTTTATTAAATTATGATTCGTGATGCTAGTTTAAGATATTTTATACATTCCGAAAGTTGAAAATGTAACTCTTGATGTCAGTTGCGTCTCATAGACTCAGTTGCAACTGTATATTCTATGCAAATGTATACCATGTTTGTGCCTGTCCACTTCTTGGGAGTCATAGAGTAATGTCCTGTTTTCGCAGTCGATAGACGTTTTTCTAAACAATGATATTTGTGAAAGCGGTGAAGTGGGTCAGACAGTGTCGACGAAATCAAATCAGATATGCTGATTTCGCTGTTTGTTTGATAACTCAATTTGATAGCATCCGGCGTATCGGAATTTTTCAAATAATTGTAACAAATAACGTTACGTTTGTATTAATCTTCGACTTGTGCTCAGCAAGTGTTTTTTTTATATTTCATTTTTGCAAAGTATTGCATCTTTTTTGCAATATATAATTTAAAACGATATTCATATAATCAACAATACCTTTTATCTGAAATTAAATTACGATTACAAGAACAAACCAGTACAAATGTCTTTTACAAACATTATGTATTGATAATTTATATAGAAAACCATATATATGAGTATTTTAATGTTAAAGTATGACATATTGCGCATTGCATCTACATAGGACTGCATATGGAAGCTTTACTTTTGCATCGCCCAAGACACTATCCCTGGGGTCACCGCATTCGAACGGTCAATGCAAAGCATTATGGGCAGGGGGTTAAACTGGTTTAACGGCGCGACAAACTTTACAATGAGCCTAGCAAATATCTTTAAACAAGGAATGTACATAATTGACAAAGTTGATATTACTCAAAATAAACAATAATGCAAAAATCAATAATAATTAGGTCACTGGCTTTGGAACAGTCAATTTAAATGTATACATAATAAGTATCCGGTATACTGACTCGTAGTGGACATTGAAAACTAAGTATTTCAAGACATGAAAGTTCATTTTGCATCCATGTAGGCCAGTAGGCCACCTGTGCAAAATATATGGGTGTTTAACAATGTTTATTACTAAGGTAATTCGTGCTCATACTGTTATGATTATATATCATGTTACAATATTCAGCATGCACATACAAGTTTATGTCTGCGATCAATTCTTTACTGATTTGTTTGTTTTATTGTGCTATATTGTTCACAATTAAAGATTTAACGCACAATTATCTGCAAATTGAAGTTTTGACGGATTCCTGTGCTTTGCTAATTAACTACACACTATCTGGTTTACATAACCAAGTTATTGTATACGCAAAAAAAATAAAGTTCATATTGCCAAAGTTATGTTTAAGAACCAACATAATATACTAAAAACGCTTGATAGATTCTGCAAATTCCTGTTAGACGAATGTTTAATTGTAAAATTGTTCAAGCCCTAACCTGCGACACCGTCCATTCAATGTGTATTACATTATTTTATTATGTGTATCATTTTTTCTTAATTGTACAATTATAATTTCCGTTAGAATGTATATATTTGTAGTTAAAAAAGTCCATTCACACTATGTACGCATCCTGGTACTTAGCATCTTTCAGAACAGTCGGTAAAGAGGACAAAACATTATGCTTACAAAATCAAACTTCATCAAAGTTGGTATGTCAATACTTATCTAGAAAGATGTAGTTGTTTTATTTATTTAATATTATAACTTTAATTTCTACGTGACATGACGTGATGTAACTGCTCTCATTATATATAAATCAACGCTAAAGAAGACACGAGACAATGCCATAAGAAAACAGTGTGCCTACATGGAATAACAATATCATCTTATAATGCATATCTGATTCCCACGGTTTCCAACTAGAACACCATTAGCATCACACAACGAAATAACATGAGTAATGCTTTCAATACGTATATATTATATTTTTTATCATCATATTGCTTTAATACGACCATCATTCATTGCGAAATTAAAGTGTATTGATTGACTTTCTTGTTTGGCATTGAATGTGATCTTGACCTTGACTTAATATCATTTTAAGAAACGGTCACATTTAATCACAAACGGCCATTGTTGAATTATGGGGGACCCTTGGATGTGTCGCTTGTGGTCTGGATCGAAATCCGTTAAATTGTATACTTTCATCATACCAAGTGGCACAAGTCTAGAATGAATATTGCAATACTATTAAATGTATGCCCCAAGAAGACCCTTACTATTAACTGGAAGATGAAAGTTTGCCATCCTGGACAATTGGAAAGTCAAACAGTGTTTCCGTGTTCAATGTTCAATATTTCAATGTCATCTTTTTCTAAGGTTTTCTAAGAACGCGGGCGATGAATAGGTTGTCAATCATATGATGTGACTTGTGATTATGTGAACTAATTTGTCTAGAGCACTTGTAGTTGAACTTTGCTTCATATGGTTCCATATCCTTCTTTCAGCTTACAGTGAATGTCAAGTGATTTGCTTGCACGATCTATACGGTGTTTGTAAAGAAATGTATCATTCTTTGAATAAGTTAATTAAATAACCAGCTATATTTTATTTCCTTTTCGAACAAGCTATTAAGAGTCAAAAGATAGCAAGTATACTTAACATAACTATAATATTCTGTTCTTAAACAGGCACGTTAATTGGTTTTCAAAATTTATTTATAAAATAAAGAAGTATATATTATGAATGGCCAATTGTTTAATGCATTTGAAGAAATGCTTTTATGAAATGAGACAAGACGGCAACATTGATGATTAATTTGCAAATTAAGTACTTTTAACATTTTACCTATTATTTATAGTATTTGAAATTACAATGTGTTGTCGCTGCTTTTTTTAAAACAATATGATCTACAAAACATTTGTATTCTGATACTTGATTAAAATGCGTGTGTGTTATAAACATATTGCGTACTGATCGATTATAAAAGCACCGTGTAGTTGAACACAAGCTAGGACCAAACGTAAAACATGTGTATTACACAATTATCACATCAAACAAACGTTCCCTCTGCGATCAAAATTACCCAATCCAAATGTAATAAAAATGTTTGTGTTACTAGTGAACATTGGTGTAAAGACACGACCTTAATGGACCCGTATTCGATAATGTTTGGAAATTCGATCGGCATACATATGATATGATGGGTTCTCGACCAGATAAAAGTGTGCATCAGTCTTCAGTAAAATTAATTGACATTAATGATTCTGAGCAGTAAAGAATGGATACTTCTTTAAGTGTAGTCTGAATTAAAATAAAATGTTTAAAGATTTTTACTGGAAGTAAATATTTTTAAATTGTGCCTTTTTGTGACGTTTAATGTTTTGGCGACATTGCTCTTATTTAGATAACTCATCAACTCGTTTATATTAAATATGCAAATATATAGAGGATATTTGTTCATGTCAGTGTAAGATCGTTTGTTATTTCACGAGTGATCATAGAAAATATATTTTCACGAGTGGCGAGTGAAATAACAAACGATCTTACACTGACATGAACAGATTTTCTGTTTCTTTTATGCCCCTTTTTCAAGTTAATAATTAATTATAATTTCCCTTTCGCTGAAAAGTGACCCTCTCTACCGAGGCGTGCCTCAATACATTGAAATGACGTCATTTTTGACGTCATTTTGTGGACGAAATGAAGTCATTATTCCAGGGAAATTCTTCAGTTAAACTCTTTAACAATGTAAATAAACGGTATAAAAAGCATAAGATTAAAAGAAAATATGTTGGATTCGGAGGATAATCGATTTTATTTTGCTCGTGATCATAGAAAAAAAATAAACAAGGATATAAACAAGGGAAGTACATCTTGATATGATAATCTAAAAATAGAAAAAGAAATTCCGAAAATTTGTTCTTTTCACCAGTGAAAAGAACAATTTTGTTCTTTTCACTGCTGTTATTTCACTGCAGAAATGTCATATTTTATCATTAGGTATAAAAGAAAATTTATTTATTTTTGTATTCCAAATTTTAACGAAATCCGTTGATACAAAAATCGAGGAGTTATTAAGTATGTATGTCTTGCGTTATTTAGTGCCTTAGAGTGTATTTTACAATTAAAATCAACATTAAATAGGTGTCAATATTATACGCGTTTATATTTGTTTCAGATATTTACAGTTTCATGTTTTAATAATTTTCGATAATTTATTTGAATTTAGTGTTAAAACGCAGTTTAGGTCTGCATGAAAGACAGCGCATAGATAACACAATAGTAAAAAACTGTTTTATCCATTAAGTATTCATACATTGTGGTATTGATTTTCGTTATAAATAGATAGTTAAACTACTTAAATTAAAAACACTGATATGCGTATGCCGTTAGTCTAGAAGAAATAAAAAGAATATCTTATTCTGTTTAAAATTGTTATCACCAATGAAACAACATAAGCAACAAAAACGAGTCAACATGTAACATATAGATTAGCGTAAAAATAATGGGGGAAAACCGTGAGCACAAATGACAAATTCAGTTGCAGTGACGAGACAATATACTACAAAACAATATACAATTTCCAGTTAACGGTAGATAAAAAACGAAATATAACTTACTAATATATTTGATTAACAACATGACTTAAAATTGATCTAGAGTAAAGTAGCAGGATGCTACCTTTCGAACCCTCCCCCTCCGCTGCACCGATGAGATATGTTCAGAAATTCAATATTTTTGTAAATATTCAATGAGATTTCAATACACTTTGCCATCCTAGATTTCTCCATAAGTTTCGTATTGACGTGCACGATGACTACTTAAGACTGTATAGTGTGTCTCGTTTTAAAACATGTACAGCTCTTATGCGTCGTATACTCTCAACATTTACTAGATTCACGCAGTGTCACAAAGTATTGGTGTATTTCGTGAGAGCAGCAAAGAATGCATTTCCCTTATGAGCTCGTGTGTCTCATCTGCTTTATGAGCAAGCTCTAAGAAATGCATATATTGTGATTCCGGGTCTGGAATTTGCGGTGGTCTTAGATCGACTATACGTCGTTTTGAACTTTTGTTTTCATGCGCACTCGGCTTATTGAGGACGTTGTATGTATATTCCCTCAGTATTGCTGAAATTAAAATAATAACAACAATTTCAAAAAATGCCCTCCATAGACAGACTATGCTTTTCTAGTACCTACTGATTAATTTATAGTATATAGTATTTTAATTGTTCGTGCAAATTTTAACAACTTCCAAGACCCTCTTTTCGAGGCTGTATTATATTTAGTCTCAAATTTATAATATAAATTATTCGCGAAATTATGGAGTATTTAAAGTAGACATCGTATGACATGGCTGCTCAAACACGTTTTTCTCAAAACTGCACTAATGTCGAAAGAAAATGCATCTTTATGCACTTCTGCAAAATCTCACACGATAATTAATAAAGTTACAACACATTAACACGTACACGTTATTACTTATATTCGACACATGTCCAAAATGATACTTTTTGCAAAAAAAGCCATAACTTTGTTGTTTCAAATCTAAAAAAAAAACAGGTACTCAAATTCACATAATTCTTAATAAGTTTCAAAATGTACATCAATCTAGCAGAGATATTTTTTCAGTTAAGCGCGACATAAGGTTAAACAAATTACAGAAAGGGCATAATGATACTATTTGCAAAAACAAGCCCTCACTTTGGTGTGTCAAATAAAAAAACAACTAGCAAGAGACGCAAGTTCACATGATTCTTAATATGTTAGTAAATATTCATCTATCTAGCAGTAATACTTTTTTCGTTAAGCGCGACACAATGAAAAAACATATCACAGAAAGGGCATAACTCCGCTTACATAAAAACGCAATAAAATAGCCAAGCGCACAAGTGTATACTGCTAGTGATAACGTTTATTTAGTTAGGTCGCTTAAGCAATTAAATTTCTGTTAGTATCACGGGGCACAAAAATCAGACGAACAACGGCAAATCTTTCTGCGCACACTTATCTGAAAGTAGAGGCATTAAAATGGATGCTTAACTGAATGATTCTTTACATATGTATAAATACTGCAACCGTTTAGACATTAAATGAGTCATTAATGGTTTAGAAAACTGAGTGGATATGGACTTATTCCCCAACAACTACGACTTGTCCATACCTTCACATCGCGACGCCTCGAACTCCTTAACTAGTGTGCAGACGGATTTTATAGGATCCCCTGCGATTTGATGCATCCACTGCCCCAGTATCTCCAAACATTCTTCTGTTAACCCCGATTGAGAACGCATTTCTGTACACACTTTTATATCCACAAGCAGAAAGTTCGCAAAATCGCACGACGTTTCGAAATCTGAAAATCAAGCAATACATACCGTTTTATGTAAGTATTGAAAAAGTATATTCATAAATCTGTCAGTGTTATTAAGAGATCGCATATTAAGTTGTGTAATTATTCAAGGACTTGTCGGTCTATTTTTTCATAATTATACGTACCAAAAAACGTTCGCGAGCATTCGCTTATATTGTTTACAGACAAGATCTTACATATAATAATCCTTCTTGGACGTTTTTTTTTCCGATTGTTTTCGAAAAGTGATAAAGCATTTAAGCATTCTTATTTAAAACGCTACTTACTAAATTTATTAATTATTCGCCGAACAGCATTAATTGCAGCTTGTGGCACTGTCAGTTGTTTTCCTTTCATGTGTTGTTGCAATGCCCGTATTCCATCTGTCAACACTGCCTCGTCAGATCTGTCGTTGCAAAGATCCTCGATAAGCGACTGCACGGTTTTCAACTTTGATGTTGTTTTTGAGTCCAGGTTCTTGAGAAGATTGGTACACTCCTTTAGCGAAGTGGTAACCTCTTGTAGTTGTAACTGGAATCGAATGTTTGGGTTACAGTGTTTAATAAACAATAGTATAGTCCATATCCTTTGTATATTCATATTTAGTGCCAATTATAAGGCTACACATTTGTATTATTGTAACTGCTACACTAAGTGTGCGCATGTTTATCAATATTTAATATCAGTAGTTTTTATATTTGCCAAAACAAATGTACAATTCAAAATGATAACGGCTATTAAGTGAAAGACTTAATATCACTTTAACTGATCACAGTACATATTATGTGTTACGGTGTAAATGAATTTAAACGTGGTACCTGTGTATCTTTAAGTTTTGTTTCCGCCTCGCACCGTGCATGTGTTGATTCTTCAAATGCTCCAGTAAGTTTTCCCATCAGAGATTCCATGTCATCCATCATATCCTCGAAGTCATTGATGTTGTAAGTGTTATTGCAGTCGATCTGCACTAAGTCACCGCCAATGTGCGTGAACTCTTTGAGAGGGTTTTCATTAACACACTTTTGAGTCCTGTCCGTTAAGAATTTGATTACCTGTTATGAAAATGTTCGTAAAAGCAATTTGCTTATTTATATTTATGTGTTTTCGTGTCATAAGCACGATAAAAAAATACGTTTTACGCCTTTCAAAACAGGTTATTACGCATTACACAAGCCCTTACAAAAGTATGCACACTATCGAAACAAATAAAAACAGTCATAAAATGGTTATAATATTGAATATATATGTGTTGTGTTTTATTTTATAACACTTACACGCCTAGCATCGTCAAGGTTATCCTTAAGTAGTGTGTTCTCTGTGCGTAATTGTTTAATCAGTCTCTTCTTCTTCCTTCCGAACCCAAAGAACGATTTGTGATTCTTGTTCGATTCTTGTTCGTCTTGTGGTGATGATGGGGAGGTAGGGGAATGGGATCCAGGGGCCGATAAGCTTACGGGAAGCGTCATTCTGCCTGATATGCCGCGCTAAACAAAACGAACATGTATTGGCATATTATAATGAGAGAGTTTTTTTTCTGCGATATTATACAATTACACATTGTACATTAAGTGCAAATGCAAGTATGCTTTGCGATGATAGAAGTTAACGAAATAATAGTTTATAAATTAGATTTGGCCATCTCTGACTAGCATTGTAAATATATGTAAATGATGACGTTTTATTCGAAATTATCTGTTAAAATAATGACTTATTTCACAGTATCCATGAACATATTTCATCAGATAGTTTCATGCATATTTCATACAATTACCACAAATTCTGTATCCGATTTTGGGGCGTTGGAAACGCTTCTAGATCTCGTCTGTCGGGAACGGGGAATAGCCTACACAATATAACCAAATTTTAACTTTAATTTGTGTTTGTTTGTTAGTGTCTATGTTTGATGGATTTTCCTCCGTTTAAAACGTCTTTCAGTCGATACACTGCCGTCAGTCATCAAACATTTGTCAAGAGCATAATTAGCCGATTTAAGCGATTAGGAAAGTGCACAAACTGACGCCAGCGGTTATGGTTATTTAAATGTTTATGGTCATTATCTCAACAACTCGGATTACCAAAAGATTTTTGGATTAAGAGTACAGCGTGATTTTAAATCAGCTTACCATACTTCTTCTCAAAACTAACTTAACGAAGGAGAAATTTCAAATATTATTGTGACACAAAATAAATTGGTTTTATAGGCTGATGCCACATAATCAATTTATGATGTGTATCTAATCAGAAACTGATAACAACGGCTACCATTGGAAGCGTCGATGGCCGCCGTTCCTGATCTGCTTCCGCTGACTTATCATCGGGAATACTGGCCATGCTGGATCGTCTAGTAGTTCCTAATGCGGACGAAATTCAAACTATAATATAAGAACAAACGATGGAAAGCCAATATTTACCTGATAAAGTATACAATTGTCGCCTGAACTTAAATAATCTAGAATGACATATAATGTAGTTGGCTGAAATCAGTCGCTCTTTATACCAATACATGTTCAACTACCTGTAACAGTTATTGGTATGATCCGTTTGGCAGGCCGTTAACACCTACTGACAATCGAGGATGAGCGTGATGAACGTAAAGCAAGTAAAATATAGAATGGACAATCGACGATAAGTCACTCTTTCACGCTTAAGCCACACAATGTAAAAACCTCTTAATGGTAACAATAGCTCAGATACAATGCTCAATTATCACACCAGATATATCTTCACAATGTACATGTGCAATTTTATTGTTAAACACGCTTTGTATGCTAAATTAAAATGGCGATGACCCCAGGTTAAATAATGGTTTTATGTTTAATGTTTGTGTTGTACTATTGTCTTGTGCTGTATGCTATAGTAGACTTCTGGAGGCTAACAAGATGTTCTATCCTTATTTTGTCTCTGGGGCTAAGTTTTCGGTAACACAAAAATAAACAAAGGAGTCAACAACAGAAACAAGTTATTGATTTAAATCATTTTGATGAGTTACTTTTTGTTATTTTTCTCATTTTGCTTTAAAGTCGTATTGTCACTTTCATCCGTTTTGTATAACAAATATCATCTACACATAAAAATAAACTGAAACAAGAGGACCCAGAGGATCCGTAAACACTCTCCTGAAATAACTTGTAGCTCAGTTTATAATAGATTGTGGTGGTAAGACTATATGTGGAAACCTTAAATCTTAGTTAATTCAAAACTTAAGTTTTAAGAAATTACATTTTCAACTCTTTTTTCAATATTAATATTACAGTGTATTATCTATAAACGAATATATAGAGAATACTATGTTAGTGTGATTGTGTACTTAAATTTATCTCACGAGTGAGGAAAGGTTTACATGGCGAGGCTTGCCGAGCCTTGTAAGCCTTTCTAAGACGAGTGGGATAAATTTAAGTACACAATCACACTAACATAGTATTCTATTTATCCTACAATATTTTTTGTAAATTTTATTTATTCCTGATGCAATCAAAATAGTAGTCTTTAATTGCTAAAATAAAAGAAAAAACAGATTAAATTAACCGAATCTAACATTGCGAAGTAATATTAATTGTGATCTTTCCCGTTTACGGAACTCGAAATAGTCCTTAAGAATTCCACGCAAAAGAAAAGTAACGAGAGAAAATATCGCTATACGCCTCGATTCAAATTTATTCAGCGTTCCAAATGTTACACACTCAAGTAGAACACAGACGGTTTTGTTCAAACTACAATTCTTTTTTCACCACTGTTAAATACCAAAAACAAAAATGGCTGCCATTTTGAACTTTACAAAATGTGTAGTCACCTACACCTGAACGTGAAGCATGATTCAGCATTTATCCCCGCCGATATTGTTAATTTTAGTCTATAAACATTAACAACTCTTCCTTTTACACACTTTTTACTTACTGACATAAAAAAGGAAAACATCTAATGGTTCTTGTTCTACTCACCGAAGTTGTGTATAACCATGTTTATTTTCGTCAAGTTTAATTTGCTTCCATGACGACTTAAAATTCTAGACACATTTCTTCATCGCCATCCATCTTTTCCATTTTAAAGCACTTGATGTAAGCATGCAATTCTTTGTGGATAGACATTCTTTGATCAAATGACAAAGAAACGACTTATTCATCAAAGAAATTACCCTTTTAATTCAACATCGATTTCCTTCGAAAAGTTAAAGAAGGTAATTCACTGACACTTTTCTTAAATTTAATCCATCAATTGTTCACCAACACATCGCGTTATTCGAGTACATTCGACATTTTAACGAAATCGTTAACGAAGTCTCACCAGTTTCATTCCAGTTTTATATCCCAACACTGTTTTTCACATTCATAATATTATAATAAATTAATCCATCGTAAACACACACACACGCGTACGACTGCGTACCGAATGCCCTGAATGATGCAATCAAGTGATTTCGTCAGCTGTGTAGTGGTCTTTAGAATTTAAACAGTTACGCAATCCGGTGAGCACATGAGCGTTAGCTCATTAAATATGATACATTTTAACAAGTTAAATCGTCTACAAGTCTTTACTGCATTTGACCTTTAACCAGAGGTGAAAGGCCAAAAAAAGTAGTCCCTATGTACATGTGTACACACCGGTCTTACAATAACGCTGTGACGTCACCATCTATGTATAGAATGCTTAATATTTTTATAAAATGTTTTTTTGGCTGTTTTTGTTGCATTTTGTGTTTATAATATATGACATCTTGGTATCAAATTGTTTGTTTTGTTGAATCTGATTAGATTTTACCAAACATGAATACTTTATAGTTGAGTAATATGACCTTTCTTCACACATGACTATGTGTGGGGTAAACATCGATGTGGGATAAACCTTATCTTTTCTGTATGAAGCCGATTATGTTCTATAAAATCATTTAGCTGAAGGATAAAACTGTATCCGGTAGAACAGTTGAATACGACTTTTTAACAACACGTATGATTATTAATTTCATTGTTCATTTTTAAAAAAGCTATAAAGTGAAGGGTTTCTTATTTTAACTATATTCGTTTTAACAAATAATTAAAATATCTTGTAAACATGCCGTAAAATTGTCCAAGTATTTGCAATCCAATTGGTGTTATCAGGCTAAACGATAATACATATTAAAGACTGATCAGCAATTAATCACTATGAATCTGAAATATCCCATCACCCCATCCACAAAATTGGAAGATTTTCCTATCATGCTGTGCCCATGAAGTCGATCGCACATTCCCTGGTATATTGAAACAATTAACGACACATAGGTCACAACTAATGATATTAGTTATAAGAGAGACAGACGACATCGTCTTCACTTGTAAAACTTCGTTTGAAAACAAAGTGTTAGCAATCAAATAAAGGACAGCGCGGATAACTTATTGATATTAGTTGAAAAAAAAGTAACAAACATACACAATTGCAGTTGTTGCCATCAGACATATGCAAATTTCAGTTGTGCATTTTAACTTTTAAAAAGTAGAAATAAATATTTAAAAAACGTATTTTGAAATTCGCAGTTTAACGATAATTTTCAAATATTTTTAGATTTTCTTTTAACACAATTATAAATTTATGCGTAATAGGTTGGTCATCATACAAAATATTTCATACGGAAATATTCTTCACTTCGGGACTTCATTTCCCGCCATTCTCTTCATGACAGTAATGCATGTGTAATATAAAAACATTATATCCTAACAAAAATGTTATCATTAATGTAGGTAACATCTGAATGTACGTGTTTTTAAAATGCTTCAACAATACAAACAGTAGCAATTTGTTTATATTGAAAAAAAATCGTTAGAAACAACATGAAGAATGTTTTTAAGAATAGCATTTCATTAATAGAGCAGAGAGGGAATATTATTAATGAAACAAACACTCACCAATTGATGTTGTCCTCAATATTTTTGTTATGACGTTACGTATGTATCAGTGTTTATAAACAGTTCAATAGACGATCACATGACGGTTAAATACATGTCAGAAAATCCCAGGTGTTTCCAGTAAGGCATGAACATATGTTTGTTTCATGTGACAAAAACGCAACATGGTAGGTAGGTATGAATCTATCTTATGTATTTGTTTTATTTTGTATTTTGTAACTTGTCAACTAAAGATTGTGACACTGAAATCATTTTAATGCATTGATAGTTTATATTTATAATTTATATATTTATATTTATTTATTTATTTATTTTAAATTTCTTCATACTTTATTTTTATTTTCGTTTGAGCTCCTTGCCGTGTTACGAAGTATTCCATATAGCTTGACATTTAACCCTGTACCAGTCCTGAAAGATGTATACTTTCGATTCGAAGTAGGATCGATTTTGCGTATATGTTCCGTTGCCTCATTTGCATAATTGCTAGACTAAACGCTCACACATACGAATAACAACAAAGGCTAACGCAATGGATTTAGGACGTCTCCGATGTTTAAATATCGTTGCCGATTGATGACGATTGAAATCGAAAGTAGAACTTTGAATCAATATGGAACTACTAAAACAGTTTAAAAGTAACTAGACACAAGTTGCAAAACAATATCTGTATATATTATGTTGACAATAAGACAAAAAATCACTGGGGTCAACCGATGATGAATAATGAAAACTGAATAACTATCCAAATTTTAACATGGAAATGAAGTGGATTTGATAAAAATAACACATTAAGAAACATTTAATTATATTACAACAAACATGATTTAAGTAGAAAAAAAATATAATGAGCTCAAACATATTTTCTATGGTCAGTTATGTAAGGGTAGGCTTGGAAACCTGAAACAAACATAAATTTAAGCCCTTCTGTGTTAAGTCAATACTCGTGATCGGGCTATCTGTCCGCGTGCATGGTAAACAAGGAAGTTATGTAGTCATTAATCGTTATCAAAAAATACCAAGTGTACATTGTCGTTGCAGCTTAAGTTTAAACCGGTACATTTTGTTTTACATAAGTTGCAACGTAAAACGGTAACTGAGTCATCACGCAAAATATCTAAAAGTGTGACAGGTTTAAATCAATAACAACTAACACCATGTGTTCGATAGCAAATGAACGGTAACACAACCACGGTGCCTATACCACGTGACTTTCGTACATTTGTAATGGGATAAAGTGGAGAGCCCGCTGATTCGTGAGATTTTTCTTTAGGTATCATGATTTTTTTAAACAAATAAGTATTTTTTCAGTAAAGTGCAGCCGCGCGTTTGTAATACGAAGTCCCAACACTGATCCGACATTTTTCTAACCGTTCAAACGCGCAGTTGCACTATACTGACAAATAACTTATGTGTTTAAAAAAAATCATGATACCTACAGAAAACTCTCATGAATGGTGAAATATTTAAAAAGACATCCTCAAACATGTTAACTGTGTCGCGCTTTATTCTCCCAACACATATCTTAAAAAGTCACGTGGTATAGGCACCGTGACAACGAAGATGCACCCATAGACGGATTAAGAGGGGGCGGGTACGGCGTAGGCAGGCCCCACCCCCAATTTGCCTATATCGATTAAAAACGCCGTGATGCGATACATACATAATATCGGTATACCGAAAGTTTTAAATAGGCATAAGTTTCTATAGAATGACACAATAGCTAATATGATACTTTACGTTGATATAACATTTCCATAGTCAAACATCCATTAACAGAAGACGGAAAAAATACCATCTGCAGTCTTCACCTAGGCAAACCAGTAATTTTCTGACAAAAAGAGGCACATATAAAAAGTTTCTAGTGATACGTACTCAAGATTTTTTATTTTATTTATAATACACAATACTATTGAATGTCAATACAATTGCGAAAATGTTCGTGATTAATGCATTGAAAACTTTGATCAACGGTTTTATGTACAGCAAGAAATATCTTTTAAAAATACTGTCGTCGTATGTTAAATTAGAGTACACTCAATGCTGATAATGTTACCGTCGAGCAAAAGAACGGTCGAACCTTGGCAACTGTATAGGGGGGGGGCGTTTCCGCGAGATCACAATGCGAGAACGTATGATCACGATCATGCGATATTACGAAATAAATAGCGTTATCTAATCGTCGTGTTGTCGCATCATGTGTTCACGTTTTCGCCTACGAATAGGTCGAGATAAGGATATTTCCTTCCGGTTGCATGTAGACAGACAAGTCATTTTGATAAACTTTATTTAGCACAAATTAAATATCCTTCTGTTTTCTTGCAAAAGCTGTAATGTTTTGTCACGTAAACTTCCTTTGCTTAATTAACCTTATTTTACCTGTTTATTTTTATGTAATAGTTTCTTCATTTGAGTGTACAAGCAAATCTGTTGTATCTAATGTAAATTAAATGTAATTAAATGCAATTTCTTGAAATAATAGTTTCACGCGTACGAAATATTTTTGTAGACATCACATAGAGGCCAAAATGTACGCTCTTGGCATACGTTTTTATTGTACATATCAAACAATAATAGAATAATAAAACAGAGGACGTTTGGAATTGTTGCACATATGGCGTTCTAAAATATCTAGTCTTCTTGACCTATGATAAGGCGAAATAACGCAAATACAATTCGGTATTGCGATGTCAATGTCGCAATCTTAAATGTTTTTTTTTTTGCAGAGTATGCTCGTAATATCGCATCGTGCTAATGTACCCTCTATGGTTCTGTGTTTTAAGTCCGCTTTCTCTACTTAACTGCAAAAGACCTCAACAAATTATGATCGCACAAAATTAAAAAAAAAAAGAGAAAAATTAAAAATCTGAAGATTAAAAATTCGTACCAACTTGTAAATGAGTATATGTGTGGTATGATCACATTTAAAAAGTTGGTAATACCAAACAGTGTACATGTCCTTCGTACATGAATGAATGTTCTACTGTACACCAGAAAATGATCTACAATTGTATAAAACTTTAATGAATATATGTTGTGGACCAAATTTGTCGTGTCTTTTATTCTAGTTTCGTGTATTCATCAACGATTTATCTGCTGGAAATCCGTAAAATTGTATACTTTCAGCACACCAAGTGGCATAATTCTAGTATGAATAGTGCAATTCTATGAAATGTATGCCTTACTATTAACTGGAAGATAAAATTTCGACATCCTGGACCGTTGGGAACTCAAACATTGTTTCCGTGTTCAATGTTCAATGTCATCTTTTTTATTAACAACGCGGTCAAGAAATGTGTTGTCATTCATCTGATGTGACTTGTGATTGATTATGTGAACCTATCTGTCTAGTGCACTTGAAGTTGAACTTTGCTTCATATGGTTTCATATCCTCCTTTCAGCTTACAGGGAATTTCAAGTGATTAGTTTAACGATCTATACGCGTTTTTGTTTAAGGAAATTTACAATTCTTTGAATCCAGTAACTTTATTCAACAGCTATAATGTATTTCCTTTGCGGACAAGCTATTTAGTGTCAAAAGATAGCAGGTGCGCTTTAAAAAAATCAATCTGTTCTTGGACAGGAACGGGAATCGGTTTTTGAAACTCAGTTATACAATATGGAATAAAATAGTATAAGTGGTTAATAGTTTTATGATTTGCTTTTAGGAAATGAAGCACAGCGGCAACAATGAGGATTGATTTGCTAATTAAATACCTCAGCATTTTACGTATTATTAATAATATCTGAAATCACAATGTTTCTGTTATCGCTACTGTTTTAAAACAAAATGATCTACAAAACATATTTATTCTGATACTTGATGAAAATGCGTGTGTGTTATACAAAGATTACGTACTGGTCGATTATAAAAGCACCGTGTAGTTGAAAACAAGTTCGGACAGAACGTATAACACATGTAGTGCACAATTATCACATCAAACAAACGTTTGCTCTGCAATTAAAATTACCCCATCAAAATTTACTAAAATGTTTTTGTGACTAGTGAACATGGGCGTTAAGTCACGACCTTAATGGGCCCGTATTCGGGAATGTATGAACATTCCATCGGCATACAGATGACATTATGGGTTATCGACGAGATAATAGTGTGCATATGTCGTCTGTGAAATTTATTGACATAAATGATTCTGGACAGGTACGAATGGATACTTATTTAAGTGCACTTTCAATACAAATTTAATGTTTAAAGATTTTCACTGAAAGTAAATATTTTTAAATTGTGCCTTTTTGTGACGTTTACATTTTTTGGCGATATTGCTTTTGTATAGATAATTCATCAACTCGTTGATCAATTCAATTTTAATTAATATGTCATATTCAAAAATGATTTTTTTGTATTCCATATTTCAACGAAATCCGTTGATAAAACATCGAGAAGTAATGAAGCATGTCTCTATTGCGTTTGAAGTGCCTTAGAAAGTATTTTACAATTAAAATCAACATTAACTAGGAGTCAATATAATACGTATTAAAGTTTGTTTCAGATATTTACAGTTTCATGTTGAAATAATTTTCGATAACTTATTTGAATTAAGTGTTTAAACGTAGTTAAGGTCTGCATGATAGACAGCGCATAGATAACACAATTTATTTACCCATTAAGTCTGTATACATTGTGGTATTGATTTTCGTTATAAATAGATAGTTTAAAATTTTTTTAAAAACACTGATATGCGTATGCCGTTAGTCTATAAGAAACAAAAAGAAAATCTGATTCTGTCTAAAATTGTATTCACCAATGAAACAGCAAAAGCAACAAAAACGAGTCAACAGGTAACATATAGATTAGCGTTAGAATAATTGGAAAAAACGTGAGCATAAATGCCAAATTCAGTGGCAGTGACGAGACAATATAATACAAAACAGATTACAATTTGAAATTCAATATTTGTGTAAATATTCAATGAGATCTTAATACACTTTGCCATCAATTATTAATTTGAAACTTGAAAATAATACAAACTGTACAGAAAATGTCAAAAAAGTATTGTGATCCTAGATTTTCCATAATTTTGGAATTTACGTGTTTATTATGACTACTTAACACTTTAAAGTGAGTCTCGTTTTAAAACATGTACAGCTCGTATACGTCGTATGCTCTCATCAATTACTAGATTCACGCAGTGTCACTAAGTATTGGTGTATTTCGTAAGAGCAGCAACGAATGCATTTCCTTTATGAGTTCGTGTGTCTCATCTGCTCTATTAGCAAGCTCTAAGAAATGCATATACTGTGATTCCGGGTCTGGAATTTGCGGTGGTCTTAGATCGACTGCACGTCGTTTTTGAGTTTTGTTTTCATGCGCAGTCGGCTTATTGAGCACGTAGTATGTATATTCCCTCAGTGTTGCTGAAATAAAAAACAATGACAACAATTTCAAAAGATGCCCTACATTGCCAGACTACGCTTTTCTAGTACTTACTGATTAATTTGAAGTATATAGTATTTTAAATGTGTCATGCAAATTTAAACAATTTCCATGGCTTTCTTTTTTGAGTGTGTATGATATTTAATCTCAAATTGAAAATGCAACTTATTCGCGAAATTATAAAGTATGTAAAGTAGACATCGTATGAAATGGCTGCTCAAACACTCTTTTCTCAAAACTCCACTAATGTCGAAAGACAATGCATCATTTTGGACTAATGCAAAACTTTACACGGTAATAAATAAAATTACAGCACACTAACAGTTATAATTTTCTACTTATATGCGACACATGTTTAAAATGACCCTTTTTAGAAAACAAATATTTAAAATGATACTTTTTTGAAAACAAAAGCCATAACTTTGTTGTGTCAAATACCAAAAAAAAACTAACTAGAGACGCAAGTTCACATGCTTCTTAATATGTTAGTAAATATTCATCTATCTAGCCGTAATACTTTTTGAGTTAAGCGCGACACAGGGTAAAACATATTACAAAAAAGGCATAACTCCGCTTACATAAAAACGCAATAAAATAGCCAAGCGCACAAGTGTATGATGCTAGTGATTACGTTTATTAAGTTTCGTCGCAAAAGCAATTCAATTTGTGTAAGTAACACGCGGAACAACAATCAGACGAACAACTGCAAATATTTAATTCACACTTCTCTGAAAGTGGAGGCATACAAATGGTAGCTTAATTGAATGATTCTTTTTACGTGTGAAAATACAACAACCGTTTAGACATTAAAAGAGTCATCAGTGTATTACGAAACTTAGAGGGTAAGGACTTATTACCAACAACGACGACTATTCCATACCTTCACATCGCGACGCCTCAAACTCCTTCACTAGTGTGCAGACGGTTTTTACAGGATCCCCTGCGATTTGCTGCATCCACTGCCCCAGTATCTCCAAACATTCTTCCGTTAACCCCGAGTGAGAACGCATTTCTGTACACACTTTTATATCGACTAGCAGAAAGTTGGCGAAATCGCACGACGTTTCGAAATCTGAAAGTCAAGCCATATATACCGGTTTATTTAAGTATTGAAAAAGTAAATTCATAAATATGCCAGTGTTATAAAGTGATTGCAAATTATATGGTGTTGACATTCAAGAAACTTTCTGTCTAGTGTTTCATAATTATACGTTCCAAAATACTTTCACAAACATTCGCATGTATCGTTTAAAGACAAGATCCCACATGTGTAAATGCCTCTCGGATGTTTTTGCAGATTGTATTCGTAAAGTGGTACAGCGTTTTACACATTCTTATATGAAACGTTACATACTAAATTTATTAATTATTCGCCGAACAGCATGGATTGCAGCTTGTGGCACTGTCAGTTGTTTTCCTCTAATATGCTCTTGCAATGCCCGTATTCCATCAGTCAACACAGCATCGTCAGATCTGTCGTTGCAAAGATTCTCGATAAGCGACAGCACGGTTGTCAACTTTGATGATGTTTTTGAGTCCAGGTTCGTGAGAAGATTGGTACACTCCTTTAGCGAAGTGGTAACCTCTTGTAGTTGTAACTGGAATTGAATGTTTGGGTTACAGTGTTATAAACAAATAGTGTAGTCCAGATCCTTTGTATTTCATATATAGTGCTGATAATAACGCAACACATTGTCTAAAATGATTGTTAATATAGATATGTAATATCAGTAGTTCTATATTTACCAAAAAAATGCACAATTAAAAATGATAAAGTAAATTCAAGTTAAATACTGTAGCTGATCACAGTACATCTTATTTGCTACCGTCTATCATAATTCAAACGTGGTACCTGTGTATCTTTGAGTTTTGTTTCCGCCTCGCACCGTGCATGTGTTGATTCTTCGAATGCTCCAGTGAGTTTTCCCATCAGAGATTCCATGTCATCCATCATATCCTCGAAGTCATTGATGTTGTAAGTGTTGTTGCAGTCGATCTGCCATAAGTCACCGCCAATGTGCGTGTACTCTTTGAGAGGGTTTTCATTTACACACTTCTGAGTCCTATCCGTTAAGAATGTGATTACCTATTATAAAAAAAACTCGTTAAATGTAAATTGCTTTTTTTTGTTTATTTATTTTCTTGTCATCAGTATGATAAACTAAAACGTATAACGCCTTTCAAAACAGATATACCATTAAACATGTTTCTTTGAAATGCAACCAAGCCCTACGAAAACTGTGCACAATATCGAAACAAATAAATTATTTTAACACTTACACGCCTAGCATCGTCAAGGTCATTCCTAAGTAATGTGTTCTCTGTGCGTAATTGTTGAATCATTCTCTTCTTTTTCCTGCCGAACCCAAAGAACGATTTGTGGTTCTTGTCCGATTCTTTTTCGTCTTGTGGGGATGTTGGGGAGGTCTGAGAAATTGATCCGGGTGACGGTAAGATTGCGGGAAGCGTCATCCTGCCGGATAAGCCGCGCTAAACAAAAAGTACACGTATTGGCATATTTGAATGAGACAATTCTTTTCTGACTAGCATTATGAGTATATGTTGCGATGTAAATGGCTTCGTATTCCAAATATCTGTCAACATATTGACTTATTTCAACAGTATCCATGGAAATGTTTCATCAGATAGTTTCATGCATATTCCATACAATTACCACCAATTCCGTATCCGCTATTGGTGTGTTGGAAACGCTTCCAGATCTCGTCTGTCGGGAACGGGGGATACCCTACACAAAATAACAAACATATAACAAATGTATGTTAGTTAATATGTGCGTTGGATTTTTTCTCCGTTTAAAAAGTATTTCACGCGTCAATCATCCAACTCACATTTTTACAGAGGAAGATAAGCCAATGTAAACGGTTTGGCATTGCTTAGTGCACATACTGGTGCCAGTTGTCATGAAATTAAATGTATTCGGTAATTATCTCCACAACGCGGGTTACCTAACGGTCATTGGATTAATAGTACAGCGTTCTATAAAATCAGCTAACCGGACAGGTTCGTTTATGTAAACAAACTTAAAAACAAAGTCAGGGATAAAGAACATGAACGATTTTAGGAGAAATATCAAACATTGTTTTGTCACAAAACAATATTGTTTTATCATCAGACAATGATTAAGTGGCCTAAGTCTATAAAACTTGTATAGACTTAGGCCACTTAACCATGTCTGATGCGTATCTAATCAGAACTGATAATCAATGCTACCACCGGAAGCGTCGATGGCCGCACTTCCAGATCTGCTTTAACTGACATATCAGCAACACTGGTCACTGCTTCCGCTGACACATCAGGAACACTGGCCATGCCGGATCGTCTAGTAGTTCCTAATGCGGACGTTACGTTTAAGAAATTCAACCTAAAATTAATGAGCATACGATGGTACGCCAATATTGGCCTGATAAAGTACACGCTTGCAGCCTGAACTAAAAACGGACAAAAGACATATAATGTACAATGGCTGAAATAAGACGCTATACTTGGAGACTTTTCTAACGCATCACTTTTGAAATTAATTTAGAATAATATTGCGTTTCACCATTTCCATGTGCAAAACGATAAACTATACCTACCCCACGTTCTAAAGCGTCCAATCGTAACGGATGAATGATTGTATCGTGTGCTTGCTCAGAATGTACTCAAATGATCAGATTACAAAGTTTTAATCAAAATCCTAACCAATAACTGAGATATTCAATTTTGAAAAGTGTTGCGTTAGAAAAGTTTCCAAGTGTATTTATACCAAAATATGTTTTACTGCCAATAACATGTATTGGTGTGATCCGTTTGGTAGCCTATCAACACGATCTGACAGTCGAGAATGAGCGTGGTGAACGTGAAAGTTGTAAACAAGTGAATGTAAAATGTAAGAGGTGTAACTCTCTCACGCTAAAACGCTTTAAACGCTTGATGGTAACAATGGCATCGATACAAAGTTCAACGATCACAATTAAAAAGATATCTTCACAATGGGCATGTGCATTTGATTGTTAAGCGCGCTTTGTGTGATAAATTAAAACGGCGAATACCCCAGGTTTGGGAATTGTTTTATGTTAAATGTGTGTGTTGTAAATTGTCTTGTGTTTCATAGCAAATTGGTCACTTGTCTAAAATAAAAGACCACTGCAGGCTGACTATAATTTCTCTCCTAATAATGTCTTTGGGGTTAACTTTCCGGTAACAAAAACATATATAACGTAGTCAACGTCAGAAAAAATACTTGATTTATGTCATTTTGACGAGATTCTTTCGTTAAATATTTTTGTTTTACAAATTGCTTTTTAGTTTTATTGTCATCCGGTTTTTTGCAACAACTATGATATACACATTTAAAGAAACTGACGAAGTGACCGCTTGAGAGAGGTCAGTTTTACCCCCAGGTTAATAATTTGAACAAAATATATAAATACATTGTAAACTTGATATATTATTATGTTACATACCAAATATTAAACCTCCGTGCGTTGCGGGTTCAGAGAGAAATGTTATTTAATATCAAGTCTTTACATACGCACATTTACCGATATATATTTTGATCACATACCGTCTATCCAACGCTTACATCAGAATTTAAAAACTCAGAAATTAATGGCTTATTTGGGAAATGCAGAAATCGGTCAAGCAGACAGATTTGAAAAAATAATTTTGAAAGACAAAAAGTGTATGTAATCATCACGAAGATATTAAGTAATACCATACAATACAGCATTTTAAAGAGAATCAAGCAATAGCAACATAATGAAGACATACGTTGATAATTCTTATTGGAATGCATTATATCCTGAAGTTATCCCAGTTATCTGTTTCATTTTGTGTGGATCAGTAGAAAAAAGTTTAGCTCATTGTAAAGTCATCAGTACAGTCGTTTACTATGTTTATGGCCAATCGTGTACACGTGGCGAATAATGCAATCATGTTCACTCGCATGGTATGGAAGTGTGACTACTAGTGAAGCGTGCGTATGGCTTCCCGTGAGGACCCATTTGAGGAGAATTTGACCTTTGTGGCCGTGTTAATTGTATTATTCATATTGTATTACTTGAATTTATCCTATACTATTGTTCTTAAGAAAGAGTTACAGCCTTTCGATTTTATTTCTCCGCTTATCTTCCGCAGGAATCTTTCTATGTTTGAACAGCAAATCAAAATCTGTATAACCCTACAAAACAGACAGACAGACAGTTGTCAGAGTATGGTGGTAAGACTATGTGTGGGGACATTAAAACTTATTTGATTCAAACTTTTAGTTTTTAGAAATAAATTTTTTATCTCTTTTGTTTTTAAAATATTAATATTATGATATGTTTATCTATAAACCAATATAACTGTATCAGGTAGAACCGTTGAATACGACTGTTAACAAAGCGTATGATTTTAAATTGTATTGTTTATTAAAAATAGTTATAAATTGAAGGGTTTCTGTCGCGTTTATTTTTACTATATTCTTTTTGAACAAATAATA
The DNA here is from genome assembly GCA_007657795.1 of Dreissena rostriformis. NCBI lineage: Eukaryota > Metazoa > Mollusca > Bivalvia > Myida > Dreissenidae > Dreissena > Dreissena rostriformis. Next base: position 81,200 of record VMBQ01000808.1, on the reverse strand, counting down.
AAAATATTTTGTAAACATGCCGTAAACATGCCCAAGCATTTACAATCCGATCGATGTTATGAGACTAAACAATAATACATTTTAAAGACTTATCAGCAATTAATCACCGTGAATCCAAAATATCCCACCGCCGTTTACATAAAATTGGAAGATCGCACCTATCATGTTGCCATCAGACGGTGGCATTATCGCCCCTAATCCGAGACAATTATTGGCACATGGGTAGTAAATCATGATACTGCTAATTAGCGAAAAACATAACCTCGTCTACGCTTGTAAAAATTCGTCCGAAAACAAAGTGTTAGCAATCAAGTAAAGGACGGTGCTGGTAACTTATTGATATAAGTTGAAAACGAAAGTAAAAAAAAAACACACACACAATTTCAGTTGTTGTCATCAGACAGTTGCAAATTACAAATGTGCGTTTAAACTTTTAAAAACGGAATAATTATTATAACTGTATGTTCACAATTTGAAGTAAATTTAAAGCGATATGTGGATTGTATTTCAATACAAGTATAAATGTATGCGTGATAGGTTGGTCATCATATTTTTTTTCTAATAGGTATTCAAATTAAGAAAACACACTTTAACAAAGTGATACTCGGTAATGTTTAAGACATTTCAAAGGTCATTTTTTCGTAAATCGTATTATATTTGATAAGCATACACTAAACATGCATACCACGTTTTAATTTAGATTATTGTCATATACATGCATGATGGACAAAGTACCGATGGAGCATAACTATATTCAATAATTAATCTTATTAGAAAACACACATGTACCTTGCTATCAACATTCCTATTTTACTTTTCCACCCAATATAGATAAGTTCGTTAATAAGCAAAACGATCAACATATATATTGCATATAAAACAAGATCTTAAAATGGAATTTCAAAAAAAAAAAACGTTTTCAATCAATTAAAATTTATTATTTTGAAAATCATAATAAAATAAAAACCACTTTCTGAAAGTTGACGGCATTTTGTCCGTTTTTTTGATACAAAGATTTGATTGGTTGTTAAAACACTGATTGAATGAGGAATGGCGAATTGACGGGCTAGAATTCTTCCTAAGCAACAAATCGAAAATGATAGGAAGAATTCAACTATTTTAGGAATCAAACAATTTACTCGGCCAACAGAAAAGGTGTTTCTTCCTTAAGAAGCTGTGTTCCTATGGAAAAAAACATAATCTTCCTTAGGCATATATAGATCTTCTTTTGGATCATCCTTAGGAATAAGTTAATATTCATAAGGAACAATTCTTGACTAAAGACCCTATTTACCGCCATGATATCGTTCTCTTAATGACAGCAATGCATTTGTAATATTAAAGCATATCAAATTATAACAAAACGGTTATCATCGATGCAGTTAACAGCTTAATGAACGTGTAATTAAAATGCATAAACAATACAAACAAAAGCAATTTGTTTATATTTAAAAAATCGTTATGCACAAATGAAGAATGTTTCTAAGATTTTTATTTCATAAACAGAGAAGTGATAGAAAATAGTTAAAACAACGACTCACCAATTGATGCCGTCCGCAATATTTGTTTAATGACGTTTCGTATTTATCATTGTTTATATACAGTTTAATAGAAGATCACAGAAGGGTTAAATATAGGTTAGGAAATCCAAGGTGTTTTCCAGTCAGGCATGAACATATGTTTGGTTCATGTTACACACAACGACCACCAATAACTCAAAATATGTATCCGGTATACTATACTCAATATTTATAATGTCTTCAAAGTGTATTTGCACTTTTGCTTGAGTTCCTTTCCGTAATTCGGCGTATTCAATATAGCTTGACATTTAAACACTTACCCAGTCCTGAAAGATTTATACTTCCAATTCGAAGTAGAAACGATTGTTCGTATATGTCACGAAGCCTCATTTGCTTTATCACTAGACTTAACGCTAACATATTCGAATACCAACAAAGGCTGGAGCAATGGTTTTTCGAACGTCTCCGATTTGTAAATGTTGCCGATCAATGACGATTGAATTCGAAAGAAAGAATTTAAATCAACGTACACCAATCAAAGCAGTTAGAACTTAATCAGATTCAAGTTTTCAAGCGTGTTAATATATTATGTTGACAATAAGACATAATAAACATTTAACAGAGGTTAACCAAAGATAACTGTTGAATATTGAATATATTGTTTTAGTTTAAATATCGAAATGAAGTGGATTCAATCAAAATAAAACATTGAATTCTATTAAAACAAACTTGATTAAAGTGCGACAATGTTATGAACTCAAACATATGTTCTGTCGTCAGGTATGTTGGGATAGGCTGGGAAACCTGAAACAAACATAAATGTAAGCTTAACCGTTGTTAGTCAATACTCGTGATATTTAACCGCGTGCATGGGAAACGAGGAAGTTATGAAGTCCTTTATCCTTGATCAAACAATACCAAGAAGTACATTGTCGCTGCAGTTCAAGTGCAACCGGAACATATTTTTCCTCAAATACAACTTCATTCACTTCTGATAAATCAACAATGTACTATCAGTCTCTCTCCTATACAAATCTCAAACAAAATACAATGTGTTTTCTTACTTATCGCAAATAAACAAAACAAGACTTATATAATTATCAATACATTTTCTGTATTTGGTGAAGCATCTGGACAGTCTACTGAACACAAATAACTGGACATATGTAATAATTAATAAAAATGTATTCGTCTTTACATTTCTTAATCAAACAAGTAATGAATAAAAAAAACTATATGCCTAAACATGACCAAGTCATGAGAAATATACGTATTATAACAGCCCCAGACTTTAAGACACAGACATGCGTTCATGAACATATACTTTTATATAACCGTCTTTTGCACTGTCGCTAACCCATCGTCAATATCCTTTGAAAAGCCTGTCTTGAAAACAATTATTTGCTGCAACAGTAGCTGACACTGTTACCTTGATTAGTCAACCATATATTACATAATAAATAATCATCATTGGATAACTGTAATGAAATTAAGATGATGAGCTCTTGATCCATTTGCTGATGTTAGATACCATGTAGTAGTTACTTCCCTTGATATATTTGATACTGATTGTTATAATGTATGTTTGCTTCACTTCACATGTAGCCATCGAACCAGTAACACGCAATAAAAGTATATACAAACTAATGAAGTTCTATTGATTGTTGAACACATTATTATAATGATCAACATTATGGCAATAACTTATAACTTACAACAATTTTCTGACATTGTCAACGGGACATAACTGTGCGTTCGTTTTTGCAATCAAGAACCGTCTCGATATATATCTGTCTTACTTTCCTCTATAAATATAGCCATGTAACAATCGTGAATAATTATATCACGAACATGAGTATTCAATATTCCCGAACTTCTAAAAAAAACAACAGAAAACGCTATCAAAAAGCACATAATGTTATATTACGCTGATTTTTTATATTGCCGACTTCATATAAACAATCATAAACTTTATTCAATATACTGATATCTATTGTTTTTATACTTTGGGCAAGATATAATTCTTTTAACAGATTACAAAATATTAACAACTAATTTTGACAGCGTTGGAGAATCTAAACCGAACATTTCGTGAAACCATTGTAGCGAGTAGAAAGTTTCAATAACAAGTGATGGCTTATTACATGTTTGAATCAATATTCCAAATTAATAGCAACCACAAGAGTCTTAGCGGGTAAAATACCCCCACTCTCAAACCCATTACACAATGCCCACTTATGAAAACGCATGAAAGCACCGAAATAGTTTGGGTCCGTGCTTTGAGCGCGCGACTGGCGTAGAAGCTCTGTGAGCAGGGACACTTTCTCTCTCCGCCAACACATCCGAAAAACCGCTAATCTTTTCCCTGTGGATCTTCAAAAATAAACCTTTAATGGATTGTTCGCCTAGCAACGAGGATTCACTTTCGGAAACTTCTGCGTTCGTTTTCAACCGTATTTCAGACATATCTCGCCGGGCAGTTAACCGACGCACTCTTTAACGTGGGTAACTGGTCTACCAGTAATAAGTGAACATTTTAATATCGGTAACTGACAACTTCCCTATTTTAATCGGAAACAGGGGAAGAATGACCATAGAAAGGAGTCCATTGCCAATCCCCTCACTGTCCATGTGGCCGCGTCGAGGATCGATCCCGCGATCCTCGGATTTGTTGACCAGCGCTCTACCTGCTGAGCAAGCCGGCTCTGCCAGATGTACTTAGGTATGATTGGCGTGTGTATGACAATAAAATATGATATCATATCAGTGTCCGTGGCAAAGTTACTCCTACTATTAATGGCTGTCTAAAAGTAAAAGGTAAATTCAGAGTCGTAATATTGTCACCAGACTAGTTTAGAATTTGTTTTTATTTTCGGATTCAAAACACTTTTGATAGTCCAGAGTTTACTGGGGTATATTTGAATCATTTGAAACTGATATGAATGACGTAACAAAACTTTCGCCTTTTTCCTACGGGTCGTGGACGTTTTGCTAAATACTTTTTGCTTTTTATAGTGAAATGTTCTGCCAAACGGTCTAACTAATTTTCTGATTTTCTTCCGAGGGACAAGAATCGATTTCATCTATAGACTCCAAAGTCTTTCTATATAATCTAGCTTAAATAGATAGGTTAAACTAACTAATCTTAGTTCCAATTAAACAATACGTTATTATAATCGTTATGAAATATTTATATGAACACAGTTTTGTTTCATTTAAATATTGCGAGCTATAACAATGCATGAAACTAAATGCCAGATATTTGTAACGTATTACTAGTTATGAAAACTGATTTAAAAACGAATTTAAAGTTTTCATTTTGCAAATCCACTCCGTGTTAAAATACATAAACTCCACTGTTTAAAGTTTTGAAATAATTAAGATATGAACACAGGACTGGGAAAAAAATTTAGTAAAAAACACCATGTTCTTGTGTGCTCAGAGAAATGTACTAATGCTCATTTTCCACATCGTTCAGATATTCAAAAAAATGCGTGCGTGAAATCCCACCGTATGTTTAGTGGAGTTTTCAATTTAATCAATATGCAATAAAACTTCAAAATCTTCTTATCATGGATTGAACACTGCATGAGTGTTTGTACCTATTTCGTGTGTCCTATTGTATTGATTTTACGATGACTAATGATATTGTAAGCATTAACCTGTTATGAACAATGTGTTTATTGAACCTAACGAAAATGTATCTAAAAAGTGTTTTAACATGTTGTTGATTATTGAGTTTTGTTTTATGCGAGGAAATACCAGGTATATAATTATATTTTCTATTGTCGTTATGAAACATCCCAAACACGTTCTATTTTTTACCGTGTTTGTTGGTTAATTCCGTTAAAAATGATTATCAACATGTACAGGAATGTACATACTTGACAAAGTTGATATTACTCAAAATAAACAATAATACAAAAATCAATAATTATTGGGTCACTGCCTTTGAAACAGTCTTTTTATATGTATACATAATAAGTATCTGGTATACTGACTAGTAGTGAACATTGAATATTAAGTATTTTAAGACATGAAAGTTCATTTTTCATCCATGTAGACCACGTGTGAAACATATATGTGTGTTTAACAATGTATATAACTAAAGGTATTTCGTGCTCATACTGTTATGATGATATATCATGTAACAATATTCAGCATGCACATACAAGTTGATGTCTGCGATCATTGATTTACTGATTTGTTTGTTATATAGTATTATATCGTTCGCAGAAAAGATTTAAAGCACACTTATGTGCAAAGTTAAAGTTTTGATAGATTCCTACGCTTTGCTTATTAACTACACACTATCTGGTTAACATCACCTAGTTATTTTATACGCAGAAAAGATGGAGGTACATATTGCTAAAGTTATGTTTAAGAACCAACATAATATACTGAAAACGTTTGATAGATGCTGCAAATTCCTGTTAGACAAATATTTAATTGCAAAATTGTTCAAGCCCCAACCTGCGACACCGTCCATACAATGTGTATTACATTATTTTATTCTGTGTATCATTTTGTCTAATTTGTACAATAATAATGTTCCGTTATAATGTATATATGTGTAGTGAAAAAAAGTTCGTTCACATTGAGTACTATGTACGCATCCTGGTACTTAGCATCTTTTAGAACAGTCGGTAAAAGAGGACAAAAACATTATGCTTACAAAATCAAATTTCATCAAAGATGGTTTGTCAATACTTATCTAAAAAGATGTAGTTTTTTTATTTATTTAATTGTTATAACTATAATTTCTACGTGACTCTACGTGATTTAACTGCTCTCCAAATATATAAATCAACGCTATGGAAGACACGAAACAAAACCATAAGAACACAGTGTGCCTACATGGAATAACAATGTCATCTTATAATGCATATCTGATTCCCACGGTTTCCAACTAGAACACCACAAGCATCACACAACGAAATAACATGAGTGATGCTTCCAATATGTATACATTAATTTTTTTTATCATCATATTGCTTTAATACATTCATCATTTATTGCGAAATTAAAGTTTATTGATTGACTTTCTTGTTTGGCATTGAATGTGATCTTGACCTTGACTTAATATCATTTTAAGAAACGGGCACATTAAATCACAAACGGCCATTGTTGAATTATGGGGGAACCTTTGATGTGTCGCTTGTGGTCTTGCTGGAAATCCGTAAAATTGTAATCTTTCATCATACCAAGTGGCACAATTCTAGCACGAATAGTGCAATTCTATGAAATGTATCCCCAAGAAGACCCTGACTATTAACTGGCAGATTAAAGTTTGTCATCCTGGACCGTTGGACATTCAAACATTGTTTCCGTGTTCAATGTTCAATGTCATCTTTTTGTTAAGAACGCGGGCAAGAAATATGTTGTCAATCATATGATGTGACTTGTGATTGATTATGTGAACCTATCTGTCTAGTGCACTTGTAGTTGAACTTTGCTTCATATGGTTTCATATCCTCCTTTCAGCTTACAGTGAATGTCGAGTGATTTACTTAAACGATCTATACGCATTTGTTTTTAAAGGAAATTTACAATTCTTTGAATCCAGTAAAGTTATTAACCAGCCATAATTTATTTCCTTTGCGAACACGCTGTTAAGAGTGAAAAGACAGCACGTGTACTTAACATAATAATAATATTTTCAATCTGTTCTTTGACAGGAACGGGAATCGGTTTTTGAAACTCAGTTATACAAAATAAAATAAAATAGAACAAGTGGTTAATAGTTTTATGATTTTGAGATTGCTTTTATGAAATGAGGCAAAACGACAGCATTGAGTATTTATTTGCTAATTAACTACTTTAGCATTTTACGTATTATTAATAGTATTTGAAATCACAATGTTTATTTTATCGCTACGGTTTGAAACAAAATGATCTACAAAACATATTTATTCTGATACTTGATTAAAATGCGTGTGTGTTATACAAAGATTACGTACTGGTCGATTATAAAAGCACCGTGTAGTTGAACACAAGCTCGGACAGAACGTAAAACACATGTAGTGCACAATTATCACATCAAACAAAAGTTTGCTCTTCAATTAAAATTACCCCATCAAAATGTACTTAAATGTTTTTGTGACTAGTGAACATGGGTGTAAAGTCACGACTTTAATGGGCCCGTATTCGGGAATGTATGAACATTCCATCGGCATACAGATGACATGATGGGTTCTGGACGAGATAAAAGTGTGCATCTGTCGTCAGTGAAATTAATTGACATAAATGATTCTGGGCAGGTACAAATGGATACTTATTTAAGTGCACTTTCAATACAAATTTAATGTTTAAAGATTTTTACTGAAAGTATATATTTTTAAATTGTGCCTTTTTGTGACGTTTACATTTTTTGGCGATATTGCTCTTGTTTAGATAATTTATCAACTCGTTGTTCAATTTAATTTTAAATTATATGTCATATTCAAAAATGACTTTTTTGTATTCCATATTTCAACGAAATCCGTTGATAAAACATCGAGAAGTAATGAAGTATGTCTCTATTGCGTTTGAAGTGCCTTAGAAAGTATTTTACAATTAAAATCAACATTAACTAGGGGTCAATATTATACGTATTTAAGTTTGTTTCAGATATTTACAGTTTCATGTTGAAATAATTTTCGATAACTTATTTGAATTAAGTGTTTTAACGTAGTTTAGGTCTGCATGAAAGACAGTGCATAGATAACACAATGGAAAACAACTTATTTACCAATTAAGTCTGATATGCGTATGCCGTTAGTCAAGAAGAAACAAAATGAATAGCTGATTCTGTATAAAATTGAATTTATCAATTAAACAACATAAGCAACAAAAACAACGCGTAACATATAGATTAGCGTAAGAATAATGGAAAAAAACGTGAGCATAAATGACAAATTCAGTGGCAGTGACGAGACAATATAATACAACATCGAATACAATTGCCAGTAAATGGTAGCGAAAAACGCAGTATAACAAACAAATATATGTAATACAACTTGACTTAGGATAGATCAAGAGTAAAATAGCAGGTTGATACTCCCTACCTCCCCACTCCGCTGCCCTGATGGGCTATGTTTTGAAATTCAATATTTTTTGTAAATATTCAATGAGATCTTAATACACTTTGCCATCAATTATTAATTTTAAACTTTAAAATCATAAAAACTGTACAGAAAATGTCAAAAAAGTATTGTGATCCTAGATTTTTCCATAGTTTTGGAATTAACGTGTTTATGATGACTACTTAACACTTTAAAGTGAGTCTCGTTTTAAAACATGTACAGCTCGAATACGTCGTATACTCTCAACAATTTCTAGATTCACGCAGTGTCACTAAGTATTGGTGTATTTCGTAAGAGCAGCAACGCATGCATTTCCTTTATGAGCTCGTGTGTCTCATCTGCTCTATTAGCAAGCTCTAAGAAATGCATATACTGTGATTCCGGGTTTGGAAATTGCGGTGGTCTTAGATCGACTGCACGTCGTTTTTGAGTTTTGTTTTCATGCGCAATCGGCTTATTGAGCACGTAGTATGTATATTCCCTCAGTGTTCTGAAATAAAAACAATGACAACATTTTCAAAAGATGCCCTATATTGACAGGCTACGCTTTTCTAGTACTTACTGATTAATTTGAAGTATATAGTATTTTAATTTGTCATGCAAATTTAAACAATTTACATGACTTTCTTTTTTAGTCTGTATGATATTTAATCTCAAATTTAAAATACAACTAATTCGCGAAATTATAGAGTATTTAAAGTAGACATCGTATGACATGGCTGCTCATACACTTTTTTTCTCAAAACTCCACTAATGTCGAAAGAAAATGCATCATCAAAACTTCACACGGTAATAAATAAAGTTACAGCACACTAACAGTTATAATTTTCTACTTATATGCGATAAATGTTTAAAATTATACTTTTTAGAAAACAAATCTTTAAAATGATACTTTTTTTAAATCAAAAGCCATAACTCTGTTGTGTCAAATACACACAAAAAACTAGCTAGAGACGCAAGTTCACATGCTTCTTAATATGTTAGTAAATATTCATCTAGCAGTAATACTTTTTGAGTTAAGCGCGACACAAGGTTAAACAGAAAAGGCACAACTCCGCTTACATAAAAACGCAATAAAATAGCCAAGCGCACAAGTGTATAATGCTAGTGATTTCGTTTATTAAGTTTCGTCGCGAAAGCAATTTAATTTGTGTTAGTAACACGCGGAACAAAAATCAGACGAACAACTGCAAATCTGTAATTCACACTTCTCTGAAAGTGGAGGCATACAAATGGAAGCTTAAATGAATGATTCTTTATACGTGTGAAAATACAACAACCGTTTAGACATTAGATGAGTCATAAGTGGTTTACGAAACTTAGAGGATAAGGACTTATTACCAACAACGACGACAAGTCTATACCTTCACATCGCGACGCCTCAAACACCTTCACTAGTGTGCAGACGGTTTTTACAGGATCCCCTGCGATTTGCTGCATCCACTGCCCCAGTATCTCCAAACATTCTTCCGTTAACCCCGAGTGAGAACGTATTTCTGTACACACTTTTATATCGACAAGCAGAAAGTTGGCAAAATCGCACGACGTGTTTCGAAATCTGAAAGTCAAGCCATATATACCGGTTTATTTAAGTATTCAAAAAGTATGTTCATAAATATGTCAGTGTTATAAAGTGATTGCAAATTAAGTGTTGTTGTCATTCAAGGAACTTTCTGTCTAGTGTTTCATAATTATACGTTCCAAAATACTTTCGCAAACATTGTTTAAAGACAAGATCCCACATATGTTAATGCCTCTCGGATGTTTTTGAAGATTGTATTCGTATAGTGGTAAAGCGTTTTACACATTTTTATATGAAACGTTACATACTAAATTTATTAATTATTCGCCGAACAGCATGGATTGCAGCTTGAGGCACTGTCAGTTGTTTTGCTCTAATATGTTCTTGCAGTTCCCGTATTCCATCGGTCAACACGGCCTCGTCAGATCTGTCGTTGCAAAGATTCTCGATAAGCGACAGCACGGTTGTCAACTTTGATGATGTTTTTGAGTCCAGGTTCGTGAGAAGATTGGTACAATCCTTTAGCGAAGTGGTAACCTCTTGTAGTTGTAACTGGAATTGACTGTTTGGGTTGCAGTTATAAACAAACAGTGTAGTCCAGATCCTTTGTATTTCATATATAGTGCTAATAATAACGCAACACGTTGTTTAAAAGGATTGTTAATAAATATTTAATACCAGTAGTTTTATATTTACCAAAACAAACGCACAATTAAAAATGATAAAGTTAATTCAAGAAAAAGACTGTAACTGATCACAGTACATCTTATTTGCTACGGTCTATCATAATTCAAACGTGGTACCTGTGTATCTTTAAGTTTTGTTTCCGCCTCGCACCGTGCATGTGTTGATTCTTCGAAAGCTCCAGTAAGTTTCTCCATCAGAGATTCCATGTCATCCATCATATTCTCGAAGTCATTGATGTTGTAAGTGTTGTTGCAGTCGATCTGCCATAAATCACCGCCAATGTGCGTGTTCTCTTTGAGAGAGTTTTCATTAACACACTTCTGAGTCCTGTCCGTTAAGAATTTGATTACCTGTTATAAAAAAAATGTTCGTTAAATGTAATTTGCTTATTTTTGTTTATTTATTTTCTTGTCATAAGTATGATAAACAAAAACGTATAACGCCTTTCAAAACAGAAAACATGTTTTTCTTTGAAATGCAATCAAGCCCTAAGACAAGTAGGCACAATATCGAAACAAATAAATTAGTTTAACACTAACACGCCTAACATCGTCAAGGTCATTCCTAAGGAGTTTGTTCTCTGTGCGTAATTGTTGAATCATTCTCTTCCTTTTCCTGCCGAACCCAAAGAACGATTTGTGGTTCTTGTCCGATTCCTTTTCGTCTGGTGGGGATGTTTGGGAGGTCTGAGAAATGGATCCTGGTGACGGTAAGATTGCGGGAAGCGTCATCCTGTCGGATACGCCGCGCTAAACAAAATGAACACGTATTAGCATATTAGAATGAGACAATACTTTTCTGACTAACATTATGAATATATGTTGCGATGTAAATGGCTTCGTATCCAAATATCTGTCAAAATATTGACTTATTTCAACAGTATCCATGGAAATGTTTCATCAGATAGTTTCATGCATATTTCATACAATTACCACGAATTCAGTATCAGCTATTGGTGTGTTGGAAACGCTTCCAGATCTCGTCTGTCTTGAACGGGGGATACCCTACACAAAATAACAAAAATATAACAAATGTCTGTTAGTGTATATGTGCGTTGGATTTTTTCTCCGTTTAAAAAGTATTTCACGCGTCAATTATCCAACTCACATTTGTACAGAGGAAGATAAGCCAATTTAAGCGGTTTGGCATTGCTTAGTGCACATACTGGTGCCAGTTGTCATGAGATTACATGTATTCGGTAATTATCTCCACAACGCGGGTAACTTAACGGTCATTTGATCAATAGTACAGCGTTCTATTAAATCAGCTAACCGGACATGATCTTTTATGTAAACAAACTTAAAAACAAAGTGAGGGATAAAGAACATGAAATATTGTAGGAGAAATAGCAAACATTATTTTGTCACAAAACAATATTGTATTATCATCAGACAATGATTAAGTGGCCTAAGTCTATAAAACTTGTATAGACTTAGGCCACTTAACCATGTCTGATGCGTTTCTAATCAGAACTGATAATCAATGCTACCATCGGAAGCGTCGATGGTCGTACTTCCAGATCTGCTTTAACTGACATTTCAGCAACACTGGTCACTGCTTCCGCTGACGCATCAGGAGACTTTTCTAACGCATCATTTTTGAAATTAATTTAGAATAATATTGCGTTTCACCATTTCCATGTGCAAAACGATAAACTATACCTTCCCAACGTTCTTAAGCGTCCAATCGTCATGGATGAATGATTGTATCGTGAGCTTGCTCAGAATGTACTCAAATGATCACATTACAAAGTTTTAATCAAAATCCTAACCAATAACTGAGATACTCAAGTTTGAAAAGTGTTGCGTTAGAAAAGTCTCCAAGTGTTTTTATACCAAAATATGTTTTACTACCAATAACATGTATTGGTGTGATCCGTTTGGTAGCCTATCAACACGATCTGACAGTCGAGAATGAGCGTGGTGAACGTGAAAGTTGTAAACAAGTGAATGTAAAATGTAAGAGGTGTAACTCTCTCACGCTAAAACCACACACTGTTTAAACGCTTAATGGTAACAATGGCATCGATACATATTTCAACGATTACAATTAAAAAGATATCTTCACAATGGGCATGTGCATTTTATTGTTAAGCGCGCTTTGTGTGATAAATTCAAACGGCGATGACCCCAGGTTTGGGAATTGTTTTATGTTAAATGTGTGTGTTGTAAATTGTCTTGTGTTTCATAGCAAATTGGTCACTTGTCTAAAATAAAAGACTACTGGAGGCTAACAATAATTTTTCTCCTAATACTGTCTCTGGTGTTAACTTTTCGGTAGCACACAAATATATAACGAAGTCAACGTCAGAAAAATTACTTGATTTATTTCATTTTGACGAGATTCTTTCGTAAAATATTTTTGTTTTACAAATTGCTTTTTAGTTTTATTGTCATCCGGTTTTTTGCAACAACTATGATATACACATTTAAAGAAACTGACGAGGTGACCGCTTGAGAGAGGTCAGTTTTACCCCAGGTTAATAATTTGAACAAAATATATAAATAAATATGATATATTATAATGTTACATACCAAATATTAAACCTCCATGCGTTACGGTTTCAGATGGAAATGTTATTTAATAGCAAGTCTTTACATACGCACATTTACCGATATATATTTTGATCACTTACCGTCTATCCAACACTTACACCAGAATATAAAAACCCAGAAATTAATGGCTTATTTGGGAAATGCAGAAATTGGTCAAGCAGACAGATTTGAAAAATAATTTTGAAAGACCAAAGAGTGTATGTAATCATCACGAAGACATTTAGTAATATCATACAATCCAGCTATTTAAAGGGGATCAAGCAATAGCAACATAATGAAGACATACGTTGATAAATCTTATTGGAATGTATTATATCCTGAAGTTATCCCAGTTATCCTGTTTCACTTTGTGTGGATCAGTAAAAAAGATAAGCTCTTTGTAAAGTCATCAGTACAGTCGTATACTATGTTTATGGCCAATCGTGTACACGTGGCGGATAACGAAATCATGTTCACTGGCATGGTATGGAAGTGTGACTACTAGTGAAGCTAGAGTATGGCTTCCCGTGAGGACCCATCAGGAACAATTAAATCTTCCTGAGGAAGACATAAATCTTCCTAATGAAGCATTCGAGAATTTGACCTTTTTGGTCGTGTTAATTGTATTATTCCTATAGTATTACTTGAATTAATCCTATACTATTGTTCTTAAGAAAGAGTTACAGCCTTTCGATTTTATTTCTCCGATTATCAGGAATTCTTCCTATGTTTGAACAGCAAATCAAAATATGTATAACCCTACAAAACAGACAGACAGACAGCTGTCAGAGTATGGTGGTAAGACTTGTGTGGGGACATTAAATCTTAATTGATTCAAAACTTTAGTTTTAAGAAATTACATTTGTTATCTATCTTTGTTTAAATATTAATTTTATGATATGTTTATCTATAAACCAATATAACTATATCAGGTAGAACCGTTGAATACTACGTTTAACAAAGCGTATGATTTCAAATTGCATTGTTTATTAAAAATAGCTATACAGTGAGGGTTTCTGTCGCGTTTATTTTAACTATATTCTGTGTGAACAAACAATAAAAATATTTTGTATACATGCCGTAAAAATGCCTAACCATTTACAATCCGAGCGGTGTTATGAGACTAAACGATAATACATTTTAAAGACTTATCAGCAATTAATCACCGTGAATCCAAAATATCCCACCGCCGTTTCCATAAAATTGAAAGATTGCACCTATCATGTTGCCATCAGACGGTGGCACTTTCGCTGGTCTATTGATCAGCCATTACGCGAACGCCCCTAATCCGAGACAATTAACGACACATGGGTAGTAAATCATGATACTGCTAATTAGCGAAAAGCATAACCTCGTCTACGCTTGTAAAAATTCGTCCGAAAACAAAGTGTTAGCAATCAGGTTAAGGTCGGTGCTGGTAACTTATTGATATAAGTTGAAAACGAAAGTAAAAAACACACACAATTTCAGTTGTTGTCATCAGACAGTTGCAAATTACAGATGTGCGTTTAAACTTTTAAAAGTAGGAATAATCATTTTAACTATATGTTCGCAATTTAAAGTAAATTTAAAAAGATTTTTGGATTGTATTTCAATACAAGTATAAATGTATGCGTAATAGGTTTGTTATCCTTATTGTTTTGTCTTATATTCAAATTAAGAGAACACACTTTAACAAAGTGATACTCGGTAATGTTTAAGACATTTCAAAGGTCATGTTTTCGTAAATCGTATTATATTTGAGAAGCATACACAAAACATGCATACCACGTTTAAAGTGACAGTTCATATCTATATATATGGGCAGAATCGTAAGAAAACGTTTTTATTGGGGATATCACTGAAAATCCGGTTGAAATCGGTTGAAAACAAACAATATAGCGGTTTTTATTTTGGAGTCGAGTACGGTAAAGTTCGAAAACGACCTTGTTAATATTCATGATTCGACACGTTAATTCAAACATAAACAAACCAAATTGCGGATACGGGCGAATTTAGCGGAGAGAAGGTAAGAAAAAATGCAAAAACATCTTAAACAGACGGGAACTGAGTTGCAACGCTACGTTTTTGCTAAATCTGTGTATTGTCTTCATATGCTTATAATGTTTGGCGAAAGCTAAATATAGATATAATTTGCATAACTCGCGACGCTGCAATTATTTTCGCCTATTGCATGTATTTATGATCATTTATATATATTATTTTATCGATTCAAAACCGATTTTGACCAGGTTTTCGGTGTCACTTCGATAAAAAATATATTTCAATGAATTTATGTAAAGTTTATTTCTCTCTAAACGATTTATATGCAAAACAACGATGGATTGTCACTTTTAATTTAGATCATTGTCATATACATGCATGATGGACAAAGTACCGATGGAGCATAACTATATTAAATCATTAATCTATTTAGAAAACACACATGTGCCTTGCTATCAACATTCCTATTTTACTTTTCCACCCAATATAAGTAGGTTCGTTAATAAGCAAAAAGATCAAAATATGTATTGCATATAAAACAAGATCTTATAATGGAATTTTAACAAAAAAAAAGTTTTAAATTAATTAAAATTTATTATTTTGCAAATCATAATAAAATAAAAACCACGTTCTGAAAGTTGTCGGCATTTTGCCCGTGTATTCGTTACACAGATTTGATTGGTTGTTAAAACACTGATTGAATGAGGAATGGCAAATTGACGGGCTATAATTCTTCCTAAGCAACAAATCGAAAATGATAGAAAGAATTCAACTATTTTAGGAATTAAACAATTTACTCGGCCAAAAGAAAAGGTGTTTCTTCCTTAAGAAGCTGTGTTCCTATGGAAAAAAATATATCTTCTCATTTGTTGACTAGCGCTCTACCAGCTGAGCTCGCCGGCTCTGCCAGATATACTTAGATATGTGTATGACAATAAAATATGATATTATATCAGTGTCCGTGGCATAGTTACTCCTACTATTAATGGCTGTCTGAAAGTAAATGGTAAATTCAGAGGCGTAATGTTGTCACCAGACTAGTTTAGAAATTATTTTTATTTTCGGTTTCAAAACACGTTTGATAGTCCAGAGTTTACTGGGGTATATTTCATTTGAAACGGATATGAATGATCTAACCAATATTCTATACTTTTTGCATTTTATGGTCAAATTTTCTGCCAAACGGAGTTACTAATTTTCTTATTTATAATGGGTTGTTCACATAATTATTTTTGATTTCAAGTTTTTGCTTCCAAGATACCCGCTTTGTTCATTTTTGTATTTCTTGTACTGCTTAAGAACACGCCTAAATCTACCAGTCTGAGGTATGCTATGGCTTGTATCTTACATGAAGAGACGGAGTTGCTACACTCTGAAATAGAAATCAACCTCTTAGTTAAGTGGATGCAAAATTTACTGGAGTGCTGGGGTTGAACATCTTCAAGGGAGAGATCTGAACAGATGTCCCTGAACTGGTCTCAATTTGCGTTATCAAACAGATATGTCTGCTCCTCTTAGTTGTTGGTACCAAATTCTTGCGTAGGATCTTTACATACAATGGCTATTTGTGGGAAATGGTCAGATCCAAAATTATCAGAGACGATGTCCCAAGCATATTCGTCTACAATATATCACAGTAGCATTGTATATGTATATGCAATAAAACACGTTTAAAATACACATGAGATTTAAATGACAGCATAGTGGTAATTCTTTTAATAATTATTATCTATTTAAACTATTGAAGGTAGAAATTGCGCAATGGATATGGTGGCCGCCTTGCGATCACGAGATCCCGTTTTTGATCCCCACGTGGGAATCGTTTTCCGTATCTCTCCAAAAACACTAATTACTTGTTCTTCACAGGGAACAAACTCGATTGTATCTATATAATCCAAAGTATTTCGATATAATCTTGCTTAAATAGAATTACCTTCTGAAATACTTTAATCAATATTTCAATAATACTTCAAAGGATAAGTTAACACATGGACTGAACGTTATCTTATGCGTGAATGTGTGTATCTAGTTCGTGAATTTTATTGTATTGGTTTAACGATGACAAATGATAGTTAAAGCATTACGCTTTTAATACAATGTGTCTCTTGAACCTAACGAAAATGAATTTCAAATGTGTTTTAACATATTGTGGACTGTTGGGTTTTGTTTTATGCGAGAAAATACCAGGTATATTATTATATTTGTTATTGTCATTATGATACATCCCAAACTAGTTCTATGTTTAACCGTGTTTATTTTGTTAATTCCGTTATTAAATGATAATCGACATGAATAAGTTTATCTTCTCTCGCGCGGGATTTTACCGGTTTTCAGACCTTGTTTAATGATTGAAAGTGGACTGTACTGGATAATACTATTGTTATTGCGAATAATGTTTAATAACTGGTACTCCAATTAACTTATGTTATCCCGAAACGTATGTTAAGCTGTACATATTCTGCAAATATAAGAGTAGAGTATTAAGTGGTAAGACTTCTCTGGTTTATAATGTCAGACTAAATATTGTTATATGTCGTTATTATATTGAGATATACATGAGATTAGTGAGAACAAACAAGAAAGGACTTTAGATCCTATTCCGGCATATTCCGTAAATAACATTTTTTACTTCATCGCCGTTGAATTGGCCGTTAATAAGAGCTGAGGCCAAATTACTGCACATTGTACAGGCATGTGTGCATTAGTCATACACTGACCGATAAGCTATGCATTTATGCCAGAATAAAGATATGTTATGTTAAAACACTAATGCATATATTTGGTATACAGGGTTTATTTTGTTTTTCATGCTCAAATATGAAATAAAAGAGCACATAGTATTCATTTAATTCAAAACAAAAAACGACATTGCGCTTATTAGTAAAATTCTGTTTAAATGTATTATGGAAAACATTGCAATAAACGTATTTAAATCAACAAAACTGTCACATTAGGAATCAATGACTTGTTTATTTAGTTTTTAATACACATCTCTGAAAAACTTGTAATATTTGATAAAGCTAGTTCAAGTACTCTTTTCAATATTGATACATGATAACCTTTAACCTGGGTGTACATAACCTAATAGTGTTTTAATGTATACTTTTTGTTCGAGTCAATACAAAATCCAATTATGTTTATGACATGTCAACATTGTTCAAACTGAGAAGCAGTAGCAGTAGCAGCAGCAGTAGCAGTAGAAGTAGAAGTGGCAGTTGTAGTAGCAGTAGCAGTAGTAGTAGCAGTAGTAGCAGCGGCAGCGTCAGCGGCAGCGGTAGCGGTAGCAGTAGCAGTAGCAGAAGCAGTAGTAGTAGTAGTACTAGCAGCAGCAGTAGTAGTAGTAGTAGCAGTAGTAGTAGTAGTAGTGGTAGTAGTAGTTGTAGTAGTAGTAGTAGTAGTAGAAGTAGAAGTAGTAGTAGTAGTAGTAGAAGTAGAAGTAGAAGTAGTAGTAGTAGTTGTAGTAGTAGTAGTAGTAGAAGTAGTAGAAGTAGTAGTAGTAGTTGAAGTAGTAGTAGTAGAAGTAGTTGAATTTGTAGTAGTTGTTGTTGTTGTTTTGTGCAAAACTTTCATACTTTTTGGAAAATACAAATTTTTCGAGTTACTTTGCTTTTTTTTGGAAAAATATGGGTTTCATGAAAAGTGTAATACTTTTGCTATTTTCTAAACACGGTTTATATTAAGTCTAAATGAAAAGAAAGGGTGAAGATGTAATGATCACATTTTCTATCGGAAACTAGTAAAGTTTTTGAATGTATGTTTTATGACTCAATATTAAACGTTCTAAATCACTTTCTTTCATGATATGTATATACCACATCGACTCATAATCATAAAACACATGACATGCGTAATCAAACAACAATACAAGTTAAGAAAAAGGCAATGTCATTTGGACCATTATCGGTTTTCTGACACGTAGCCTGCACATGTTGTCCACGCTACTTTATTTATCGACAAAATAAAATAATCGCCTGTCTTGAATAATTTCAAACTTGGTTTACAAATTAAAATGTTCTGATCTTAAATCGCAAATAATCGCTAGAGTTTTGTAGTTCAATACCAGTTTTTGATCTTCATATATGACACAAATAGCGGTAAAATGTAAATAAGTCTTTAATATTGTACGCAGTTGGCTCAGGGCGCGCAATAGATTATGTGTGAATAATTACCAAAGAATTTTCTACCGATAGTTAAGTTGACGAGTTATTTGGGAAATTATTACAAGGACGTTCATACGAGAAATAAATTTTGCAGAGCCTCTTTGTATTAGATTTGTTTAAATTATTTAAGTGACAAGGCCAACAACCGTCCTCTCTTGAGTTAATTTGATTTGTTTTGAAATGAAATGTTTGCAATTGAAAATTCAATAGTTTAGTACTGACTATAATTTGGAACAAATTCATTAATGATACATAATTTTATCTCAACTTGTACACGCAAAGTTTAAAATTGCATAATTGTATACGATAACAATATTTTGAAGGTACTAATTTGGAAAAAAATCTTGAAACACGAAAGGCATTTTCTAACAATTCATATCTATGAAAAAACGGACATATTAAACTGTCAGTGCCACCATCGTTGCAAGCCTAGTATAAGTATTTAGCTAGGAGAATTAGCATAAAAATCTTGCAAATCTGTAAGCAAGCATGACATTTTGCATGAACACTCAGTTTGATATGCACTTTTGATAGAAATTGTTAGCCACTCAAACATTCAAAATGGCGGCCATTTTCAAGATGGCCGCCATTTCCGATTCAATCTATACAGCCATGTTAGGTATATCTTAAGCAACTGTGCGTAAAAATTGTGCAAATCTTCAATTTAGCATGACATTTGGTATAAACACTAAGTTTGATACACACTTTTGATAAAATCCTTTAGTAAGCCAAAACTTCAAGGTGGCGTCCAGTTACAAGATGGCCGCCATGTCTGGTCTCAATTTATATGAACAAGTTGGACAGCTTACATAATTACGCAAAATAATCTAGAAAATCAGTAAGGAAACATGCAATTTGGTATGAAAACTCAGTTTGATGTGCGTTTTTAATAAAACCTTTGAGCCACCCGAAGATAGAAGATGGCATCGATTTTTTCAAGTTGGCAGCGGTTTCTGGTCTCAGTTTTGATGTCCAAGTTGGGTTAATTTTAAACTAGTAGTATTTGGGAATTTTAGACATGAGAATTAGATATGAGACAATCAACGCATGAAGAGCTAAGAGTTATGTCTCATATACTAATTCTCATGTCAATAATGCCCAAATATAAGTGTTTTTGCCAGGAGGACATAGGGGCACGGCGCAGTAAATTTAAAAAGGGCAATTTAACGCGCGGTTTATGCAAAAAAAAGGCAGTCATACGTGTGATGCCTTTTTAGCTATGAAAATACTGTTATAGATTGTGACTTATCAATTATAACGGCTATTTGTATACTTGAATAGGTTATTTTTAGTTATCAATTCTAATGTATTTATATTATTTATCATTAAGTTGAAGAGATGCATTTCTTACTTTCTTGCATTTCTAACACATAATAATGTGTGAACCAATGAAGAAAATATGTTGCAGTTAACACAGGATATATTTTATTAGGATTTTTATATTGTGTGCAATAAAGGGTATACTAAAACAATTTTGATTAACATACTTCAATGCTTTCATCTCTTTATAACAAGAAAAGGGCGCGTGGTGTTTTTTGCCTTTGAAAAGTGCAGAGTGGCGCTTGGGAAGGGGAGTGGCGCAGCGCCACTCTAAAAGGGCCATATAACATTTTAAACTACCGAATGTTAACATTTGATACAATGATTCGAGAAGGCCCTCTATTGACTTATGGTAGAAAATTAAATGTGACCAAAAATCCTACAAAACAAACACCCAAACTATATCAAAACTAATAGACACGTATAATTAAGCATAGCCGAGTAATATTCTTTTGATAAATAACTTTCTTTAACAACGATTTGGCATACCTACATTTACATAACCGTTTTGAAACGTCACTCTGAAATGACGAATAAGAAATTCTGCTTACCAAAAGCGATTTTCAACTTACATTATATTTTGAAATCAATTTATTTATTTAAAAAAATCTATGTACAAACAAGAAATGATATATCTATGAGTTACATACTTTTCAAATAAAAAATGCACTAAAATTAGGTTTCAGCACTTAAACTTTAAAATGTAGAACTAAAGTCTAAACTAGTTTCACCTTTGTATACTTCCAAATAATGACAGACAATTGGACAAAGGCCAAGCATATACTCCATTGTGACTACCTTATTTTAAAAGGGGCACATCGATGGCTAGTACGGTATTGTATTTTTCTGAAATAAATGTATAAATTACAAAGAACTTATTTGATGTTTCTGAAATACACGGACCTAGCTGTTAAACATGTTCCGTCAACCATGTATTTTAATACTTATACTTATAAAACATTGTCCCTGTGACACTTTTAGAACCAGCCTTTAATGATTTTATGTTTATTTTTTTGTTCACTCTAAATTGTGTTATAGGAAATATTTGCATACAAATAGGGAAATACCGTTCATATGCCCATTTAATGAAGAAAATGCATACAAAATCTTACGTCATGTTTCCCGATGTTGTTTGAAATTGAACATGCTTCAACGGTATCTACTGATAGTTGCATTTTCAAACGTGAACAAACACATTCAAATAAGTCACTGACCGTAGCAGATGTGTTAATATTTATAACGGTTTGCTGCAGCAACATTTGACCGCAATTTGTTACAACGGTCACGACAGCGAAACATGAGCTGCTCACGCTGTAAGCCATTTTTTTTGGTCGTCTCGATCGAATTGACCAGTCGCCAGCTGTCAATCAAATAAATCGATCAGCCAATCAGATCGCGAGTTTTCACACACCCCTCAGCAACGTTTATCTGGCCGCCATTTTGTCCGACAAACAAACTGTGTCGTACATATGAATAAGGAAGAAAACTGAATGTTTTTATTCGTTCAAAATGGTAAAACGCTGTCAATGGGGACTTTGCAACTCGGATAGTCGATATCCAGATCGTTTGGTTGGAGAAGTAAAGTTTATCCCTTTTCCAAAACCTAAAAGACGCCTCGAAAAATGCAAAAAGTGGATAAAGCTTTGCGGTCGCCCCCATGACCAGCTGAATGTTGAATCTGTAGACGGGAATCGTCACATGTTCGTTTGTTCAAAGGTACGGTAAATGGTGTGAACTGATCATTTGAAAGACGCTTGTAATTTTATTTTTAGATCGGGAAATACCAACTCCTTAAATCAACACCCAATGGTAAATTCAGCATACCTTTTCACGTGCCGGTCTTTTCCATATTTGGATAGATGTAAACATGACCTTCTGTAAGACACTGATTTTTGTATGCGTTTACACAGATTAATCAAATCAAACATTTTCATTCTGGGATAATGCTATATCTGTCGGTGTATTTGTTTCATTGTGGCATGCAAGGTACTTCACTACTTCAAGTACTTGTAAAGGTTTTTATTTTCAGAAACTCGATACAAAAAGTTCATATCACAGACACCAGCATGTTAAAGAATTTTACTTTTAAGTATGGTATGCAGAATACACATTCATTCATGTATGTTAATTGTTGTTTTAGTCTTAATTCTCTTCGTTTTGTGTAAGTTTTGTTAACTGATTTAATGTTTATATACAATGTATCTACTATCTAGCATTTCCCTGAGGGCCACCCAACAGATGCATATCCCGATCCAATTTCTGCCACTGNGTAGTAGTAGTAGTAGTAGTAGTAGTAGTAGTAGTAGTAGTAGTAGTAGTAGTAGTAGTAGTAGTAGTAGTAGTAGTAGTAGTAGTAGTAGTAGTAGTAGTAGTAGTAGTAGAAGTTGTTGTTGTAGTAGAAGTAGTAGTAGTTGTAGTAGTAGCAGTAGCATTAGTTGTAGAAGTACGAGTGGTATGTATATTTATTATTTATACAAAATATTTCATTTCAGCTAAGTGCGTTAGTGCTCATATTGGTGAAAATAATGTGACGCTACGGTTTGAATTTACATGGAGTGCAGATGAACCAAAATATTTAAGATGCTTCAAATCGCAAACGTTGATTGGTCAATGTTCTGGAGTTATTATGGTGCAATGTTCGGTTGAACCAGACAGTATTGGAAAATACAGAATATTATCAAACGAAGAGGCAACAAATGTATCCATCAAAATTGTGGCATTTGACTTGGCTTACACTGGCAACTATATCTGTTCCAAGGAGCAGAATAACGAGACCAAACGCGTATGTCTTCAAGAAACAGGTATGTGTCATTAAAGTATGTTCGACCCCTCATATATAACTTAGAATGACATATTAATGTTATCACGTTTCATGTGGTCTCAGAATGATATTGAGGCTATATTTTATATGAATAATAACAACATAAAAGATTTGATAAAAACTAAGGAACACTTTTACGTTTTTCGATAGGAGATAGCAATTAATATTCACCAAGTTTTATCATATCTTTGCATACGTGGCCTTGAAACTAATTGCCTGCTCTTCATATTTTTATTTTACATTTGATGATGGTCTATCTTTTTTGTCAGTTATTAAAACATTATTTTTGAATGTTTTAAAACTAATATAATACTAGTAACGTGATAGGGCTTCATAATGCCGCTAAACGTGTCCAAACTACATGTATATGTCTGTTTGTGTTTCTTTCTGTTTGTTTCTGTTCAGGTCCATCTCAGTGTCTGCCTGTCCGCCTGGCTTCCTCAATGCCTGCATGCATATCGGCATTTCTATCTATCCATCTATCTATCTATCCATATATCTATCTCTCTATATATTCATCTATCTATCTATCTATCTATCCATCTATCTATATATCTATATATCTATATATTTATCTATCTATCTTTCTATCTGTTTGTCTTTCTGTCTGTCTGTCTGTCTGTCTGTCTGTCTGTCTGTCTGTCTGTCTGTCTGTCTGTCTGTCTGTCTGTCTGTGGATATGTTTGTATGTCTGAATGTCTATTTATCTGTCTATAGACCTATCTATCGGTCTAACGATCTATCAATCAATTTATCTATCACTGTTTCTATCTTTCTTTTAAGGTCTTTTCAAACCCCTTTAAAATAGTTGAATTCACGCAAGGTTTTCTATTATTTAAATCAAATGACCAGCACGCTATCCAATATAAAAGACATGACAAACAACACATAGTTCAGATAAGGGTAAACATAGTTCGAGGGTGTGCTTGTTGATAAGCTGGTAATCGTTGTTTCTTTGCCAAATTACAAAAAGTACGAATTTCGATAGAAAAATTATATACTATTTCTTCTTCTACTAAACACCACCACCACAACTACCATCACCACTACTACTACTGCATTTTCCGCACTTCTACTTCTAATAATAATTATATTGCTACTACTGCAGCTATTACTGTAACTTTTGATACATGTTTTAGACTGCGGAGTCCCGACTAGTGCAATTTATTTGAACTTCACCAATTACAAGCCTGATGAAAACGGTAAGACGAACAATTCTACTAAATTTGAAGACAATGTCACCTTGACATGCGAAACAGGTCATCATCTGAAAGGAGACCAATCCAACCAACAAATAAATGACATAATCACTTGTCAGGCTACTGGGACATGGAGTAAACTAACTGGTTGTGAGAGGAAAGGTAAATATTATATAGTTCGGTACAATTTGCGTAACATGTATATGTCTGTTTGTGTTTCTTTCTGTTTGTTTCTGTTCAGGTCCATCTCAGTGTATGCCTGTCCGCCTGGCTTCCTCAATGCCTGCATGCATATCGGCCTATCTATCTATCTATATAACTATCTATGTATCTATCTATCTATCCATCTATCGATCTATCTGTTTGTCTTTCTGTATGTCTGTCTGTCTGTCTATGGATATGTTTGTATGTTTGAGTGTCTATTTATCTATATACAGACCTATCTATCGGTCTTACGATCTATCAATCAATTTATCTATCGCTGTTTTTATCTTTATTTTAAGGTCTTTTCAAACCCCTTTTAAAATATATGAATTCACGCTAGGTTTTCTATTATTTGAATCAAATGACCAGCACGCTATCCAATATAAAAGACATGACAAACAACACATAGCTCAGATAAGGGTAAACATAGTTTGAGGGTGTGCTTGTTGATAAGCTGGTAATCGTTGTTTCTTTGCCAAGTTATAAAAAGTACGAATTTCGATATAAAAGTTATATACCATTTCTTCGACTACTAAACACCACCACCACAACTACCACCACCACTACTATTACTAGTACTACTGCATCTTCTACACTTCTACTTCTAATAATAATTATATTGCTACTACTGCAGCTATAACTGCAACTGTTGATTTATGTTTAAGACTGCGGAGTCCCGACTAGTGCAATTTATTTGAACTTCACCAATTACAAGCCTGATGAAAACGGTAAGACGAACAATGCTACTAAATTTGGAGACAATGCCACCTTGACATGCGAGACAGGTCATTATCTGAAAGGAGACCAATCCAACCAACAAATAAATGACATAATCACTTGTCAGGCTACTGGGACATGGAGTAAACTAACTGGTTGTGAGAGGAAAGGTAAATATTATATAGTTCGGTACAATTTGCGTAACATGTATATGTCTGTTTGTGTTTCTTTCTGTTTGTTTCTGTTCAGGTCCATCTCAGTGCCTGCCTGTCCGCCTGAATTCCTCAATGTCTGCTTGCATATCGGCCTTTCACTCTATCTATCTATCTATCTATCTTTCCATCTATCTATCTATCTATCTATCTATCTATATTTTTGTCTTTCTGTATGTCTGTCTGTCTGTCTGTCTGTGGATATGTTTGTATGTCTGAGTGTCTATTTGTCTATCTATAGACCTATCTATCGGTCTAACGATCTATCAATCAATTTCTCTATCGCTGTTTCTATCTTTCTTTTAAGGTCTTTTCAAACCCCTTTTAAAATATTTGACTTCACGCTAGGTTTTATATTATTTAAATCAAGTGACCAGCACGCTATCCAATATAAAAGACATGACAAACCACACATAGCTCAGATAAGGGTAAACATAGTTCGAGGGTGTGCTTGTTGATAAGCTGGTAATCGTTGTTTCTTTGACAAGTTACAAAAAGTACGAATTTCGATAGAAAATTATATACCAATTCTTCTACTACTAAACACCACCACCACAACTACCACCACCACTACTATTACTAGTACTACTAGTACTACTTGTGCATATTCTACACTTCTACTTCTAATAATAATTATATTGCTACTACTGCAGCTATTACTGTAACTGTTGATTTATGTTTTAGACTGCGGAGTCCCGACTAGTGCAATTTATTTGAACTTAACCAATTACACGCCTGATGAAAACGGTAAGACGAACAATGCTACTAAATTTGGAGACAATGTCACCTTGACATGCGAAACAGGTCATCATCTGAAAGGAGACCAATCCAACAAACAAATAAATGACATAATCACTTGTCAGGCAACTGGGACATGGAGTAAACTAACTAGTTGTGAGAGGAAAGGTAAATATTATATAGTTCGGTACAATTTGCGTAACATGTATATGTCTGTTTGTGTTTCTTTCTGTTTGTTTCTGTTCATGTCCATCTCAGTGTCTGCCTTTCCGCCTGGCTTCCTCAATGCCTGCATGCATATCGGCCTATCAATCCATCTATCTATCTATCTATCTATCCATCTATATATATATATATCCATCTATCTATCTATCTATCTATCTATCTATCTATCTAGTCATCTATCTATCTATATATTTATCTATCTATCCATCTATTTGTTTGTCTTTCTGTATATCTGTCTGTCTGTCTGTCTGTCTGTGGATATGTTTGTATGTCTGTGTGTCTATTTATCTATCTATAGACCTATCTATCGGTCTAATGATCTATTAATCAATTTATATATCGCTGTTTTTATCTTTCTTTTAAGGTCTTTTCAAACCCCTTTTAAAATATTTGAATTCACGCTAGGTTTTCTATTATTTGAATCAAATTACCAGCACGCTATCCAATATAAAAGACATGACAAACAAGAAACAACACATAGCTCAGATAAGGGTTAACATAGTTCGAGGGTGTGCTTGTTGATAAGCTGGTAATCGTTGTTTCTTTGCCAAGTAACAAAAAGTACGAATTTCGATAGAAAAGTTATATACCATTTCTTCTACTACTTAACACCACCACCACAACTACCACCACCACTACTATTACTAGTACTTCTGCATCTTCTACACTTCTACTTCTAATAATAACTATACTGCTACTACTGCAGCTATTACTGTAACTGTTGAGATATGTTTTAGACTGCGGAGTCCCGACTAGTGCAAGTTATTTGAACTTCACCAATTACAAGCCTGATGAAAACGGTAAGACGAACAATGCTACTAAATTTGGAGACAATGTCACCTTGACATGCGAAACAGGTCATCATCTGAAAGGAGACCAATCCAACCAACAAATAAATAACATTATCACTTGTCAGGCTTCTGGGACATGGAGTAAACTAACTGGATGTGAGAGGAAAGGTAACTTTTATATAGTTCGGTACAATTTGCGTAACAATAGTTCCGTAGTACTGTATTCATTTTGAAGAAAATAACTAATTCCTGTGTTAAATGCACTTTCAGAAACAACCTTGACGGCGAATGATATTCAAAAACGAACACACATTATGGCGTGGGTAGCAGCCCCAGTTTGCATTGCAGTTGTAATTGCTCTACTGTTATTATCAGTAGGAGAATTATTAATGGGACTTGTTCACAGATTTTGGCATTTTTTTAAAGGTGTCATTAATGATTTGCATTGGCACTGTACTGATCTCACCTAAAAAGCTCCAGTATAAAACAAGAAGATAAATTAAAGAAAGAACAAGGCTTGTCACCATAGGATGACATATGCCCCCTTTTCCACATTTTTCAAAACCTAAACGCAAAACCTAAACGCAAAGTGTGACGGAAAGACGGACAGACAGACGGACAGACAGACGGACAGACAGACGGACGGACACTGCGAGCACTATATGCCCACCTTCGGGGGCATAAAAAAAGTAATCCAGACCGGGACTCGAACCACTGACCCCTGGAGTAAAAGTCTAGGAATCCTTGTAATGTCACAAAATATAACGATAACAACATAACTCTCCAAATTATTCAATCGTTTAGCGTTTGTAACGCTTAATAATTTTCAGATTTTCAAATCGTCAAAAGATGCATAATATGGATATTTTAGAGCATGGTGAATGTTCAGTATTGCTGTTTCATCGAAAATATCATAACAACAACGAAATGTGCAGATCTGAAACACACACAAATCAATTTTATCAATTAACCAAAACGTGAACAAGTCCCTTTAAATGGCTGAAAACATAGTGTTAAACTATGTGAAGTGAACTATCAGTTGCACATATGTAATAAAGATGACTTTAATAACAATAACTTATTGTTTATGAAGTATAGTGAGGATAAATATTTCCATTTTGTTTGTTATCAAATGAGACTTGACAAGATTCACGTTTAGTTATACTCTTTTCCTAACTGGCAATAAGAGATCACAACAAACATTGAACAACCAAGTTAAACAAAATTTAGCAAAATGCTAAGTTACATAATATAATACATAATACTTGCTTAACATATGTGTTAACAACGTGAATGCTATTTATCAAAGGAAGATGTATTTTTTTTATGCATAATATCTTTGACCAAAAGAGCTAATTTTATTAATATCGTATATCATTACAATGTATAAGCCTTTTTGTTAAATATATAGAATACTGGCTTATTACATGTGAAAGCAATGTGATATATATGTGGATGTTTTGAAGTAAGATGCAAGACATATCATATATATAATTCAGCATAATGTCTTTGACAAAATGAGCTCATTTCACTTATATTGTTGTATCATTACTTTTCATAAGACTTTCTAAAAAAACACTTATAGAACATACTAACTGAATACATGTGAAAACAATGATATAAAAATATGAATGATATATAGCGAGGAAGATGACTCAGATTATTTGTAGCAGAATGTCTTTGAAAAATAAAGCTTATTTTAATAATCTTGTTTTATCATTACTCGTCATAATATTTTTTAAAGTAATAGCAATTGGGTCGCAGTAAAAAAAAATGTTTACGTTTTTAAATTGCAAAGTGGTTACAAATAAATATGAAGTTGAACACGTCACCTAATTTTTGGATATCACATAAGATACAAAATCTTCTATTTCTATCAATTCCAAACGACCCTTTTAAACAGGTACATTACAAAGACGTATAGCTAAATTGTTTGCCAAACAGAACATGTAGTCATCCAGTTTAAATTCCGTCTTATAATTTTTATAGTTAATACATTAAGAAGAATAACACATATAACCATTCTTTTTTTTCGATATCTTGGTTAAGTTTCAAAGATTTTACTTAGCTCTGAAATACATTTTGATTAGATTTTGTAAAATCCAATAATCGGAAAACCTCATTGGCAGGCGCGAAACAATGATTTATGGTTAGAGTGGTGGTGATTATGTAATCATTACCAACCATTCGAAAACTCAACAAACCGAACACACCGTGTAAGAACGTATAATTGGCACAGACTCATATTTACACAAACTAGCAAAGATCTAAATGTAAACTTCATTTAAATACAAGGGTTAAAAATAAACACATGCTTATGAACTTGTTTCAAAGGTTGCAGCTCTCTGACACTTACACGTTTTTAATAACACGCGCGCGACACGAGTCCAGCACATAATTTATATGTGCACGAGCTCGCCCGACATTGGGCCGATTTAAATGTGTACATGGGCACGAGATCGGATGTAAAAGGTGACACAATGGCGATACGACATCGGCATAATCTGTAATTGAATCTTACTTTACAATAAAAGATTGGCTTCTACTACTTCTACAACGACATACGCATATCATCAAGATTAAGTGTTTTTTTAATTAGCCTTGGCCGCTTAGTAACTGCATCCATCATACCATGCGGTACTGCCTTACTGTACAGAAATGGGAAGCGACAGCCCGATGTATGTGTATGTCGCTTCAATATGGATTTGAATCAAACAATGAACAATCATGAACAAATATAATAATATGTATCGGTATTATGTTGGTCCGTAATTATGCCTGATGTGTTCCTGTTGCTAGACGTCGGGCCGAGGTCGAATCAAGATGTGAATGGTGTTCATAATCGGACAACAACATTCATATGTAAACAAAGACCTCCTATTGATGAAAAAAGAGTAAAGTCAATAAAACAAAATGCTGGGATCTATATTGTAATTATAGCGGTTTGACATGCAATACTATGCTAAAAATTGACGACTTTTGTATTGTGTATAATAATATCGACGTAGTCATAATTAGATATCAATTTGTGTGTTGTAGGTTAGTGGAACTGTAGTAATAATAAAACTCCAGAAACTTCAGGAGAGTATTTTTACCTTCAGATATTATTATTATATACAGAAAATGCATAAAACAAACTTTGGGGTCACCGCATTGGAACGATCAATTCAAAACATCTGAATTAAAAATTGTTGTTGGTGAATATTAGTATTGCATATACTTTTAGTACATCACAACTATATAATCGGGATTTTTACACCCTGCATTCATTCCAGTTATGTTTTACGATAAACTGAGGTAAAAACTTCATGATACTTCTTTCTCAAATCTTTTAAAGAATAATTAATTTTGTTTGTATTTGTATATGACCCTTGTATTTTCTGCATTTCATCGTGCCTCAAAAAGTTATTATTCTGTTGCTTGGTACAAATGACACAATGAGTAATAGCATTCCGATTCAATCGAATTTTAATGATCTTGTATTGCTTTTTAATTTGAATAATACCGCTTGATGTTAAGATTATTTACATGTGTTATGGTGATTCATTCTAGACTATGTGTGAGGTTCGGTGTCCCGTTCAACCTGATAAACGCGTGCTATTTATTAACTTTTCGATTTCGGTTATTCACATTTTGTCTTTTTAATAATTAAAATGTTAAAGGATGTTAAAAATGCCACTTTGTGTACTTTGAGTCTATGTTATCAATAGTTTTAAATAATTCATTAAGAAAAACAATAATTGTAAATTAAAAATATTTTCTAGTAAACAACGTGCTCATAATGCAAATGCATTTGTTATTATATTTTATATTCACTGTTAATATAAAACCTATTACTTTATCGGGTACATTCAGAGTCTGTTCTTTATATATTTAACAATTGTATATGTAAGATGGGTCATTTAATTGTATGTTATATATATATGTGTCAACGTATCGTATACCTGTGTTTATGTCCCTTATCTTGTATCTATCGTGTTGATCCTGTTGTGAGATTCAGCCATGCACTGTGATGTCTTCATTTATTGTCCTGTCAAATAGAGAGATATACAAGCAATACGATTTTCATTAACCAGCACTTAACAACATGTGCTTGAGTTTGCAAATTACTTCTGCAGTCGCAAGACACACTTCTTTAACTTCAAATTATTGCAAGCAAGTATAGCATATTTTTGACTACTTATATTAAATAAGTTTGATTCTTCCAACCCGGTCAGTTAAATAAATATTTGTTTTTGTAATGTTTTCTGCACTTTAAATAAATTTTATTTATATATGGAATCAGTGAAATTGTGCAATTTAGAATATTGTATTGGTGGTGTGAACGTTGTGACATAGTGCATTTCTTTGCTATTTTCTTTAGGTTTTATATTCTGTTTATATAAATATATTATTTCACCTGATATACTTTCGGGCGTCTACAATAATACTCAAATCTCGACACGGAAGTTTGTTTTAGTCCATACCCCACCCCATAACATATAATATCGATAATATTTAATGACCATCAATGAATGATTTAAGTTAACAACTACGACAAGCGTTCACGTGTGTGATGTAAGCCTATTAAGCCTATTTAGCCTATTTAGTACATAGGTTGAAACATACATCCTATTTAGCCTATTTAGCGGCCAATTTAGCCTATAAGGCAAGTTTCGTACATATTTGCCTATATAAGGGCCCCTTTCGAACACACAAGAGTTATCCCTCGGTAGCGACCTAGCGCACGCTGACCTCCCGTCCACTGCCTGTCGGGCTGACCTATTTTCGGCCCGGGGTTTTAATTAGGTTCGGCGTCACATACATTATATTTAGCGCATTATGCCCCGGAACCGACATAGTGAACGCTCACCTTCCGTCGACTGCCTGTCGGGCGCACTTTGTTTCGGCCGGGGTTTTAATTAAGGTAGCGTCACACACAGTCTTTTTAACGTGTTATGCGTCATTTTTCAGTGAGTGGGTATGCACTTTTAATGTCCCCTTTCGGACAAACAAGAGTTATTCCGCGGAAGAGACCTAGTACACGCTTACCGCCCTTCGACTACCTGTTGGGCACCTAGTTTCGGCCCGGGGTTTTAAATTAGAGTCGGCGTCAAACACAGCCTATTTAGCATGTTATGCGTCATTTTCCAGTGAGTGGGAATGCACCTTTAAGGGTCCTTTTGGACAAACAAGAGTTATCCCCCGGAAGCGACCTAGTAAACGCTGACCGCCCGTCGACTGCCTGTCGGACGCACCGAGTTTCGGCCCGGGGTTTTAATTAGGGTTGGCGTGACACATTGCCGATTTAGAGTAGTATGCGTCATTTTCCATTGAGTGGGTATGCATCTTTAAGAGCCCCTTTCGGACAAACAAGAGTTATCCCCCGGAAATGACCTAGTGCACGCTGACCGCCCATCGACTGCCTGTCGGGCGAACCTAGTTTCGGCCCAGTGTTTTAACTAGGATCGGCGTGACACACAGCCTATTTAGCGTATTATGCGTCATTTTTCAGTAGGTGGGCATGCACCATTAAGGGCCCGTTTCGTACAAACAAGAGTTATCCCGCGGTAGCGACCTAGTACACGCTGACCGCCCGCCGACTGCCTGTCGGGCGCACCTTGTTTCAGTCCGGGGTTTTTATTAGGTTTGGCGTGACACACAGTCTATTTAGCGTATTACGCGTCATTTTCCAGTGCGGGAGTATGCAACTTTAAGGGCCCCTTTCGGACAAACAATAGTTATCCCCCGGAAGCGATCTAGTGCACACAGACCGCCCGTCGACTGCCTGTCGGGCGCACCTAGTTTCGGCCCGGGGTTTAAATTATGGTCGGCGTCACACACAGCCTATTAAGCGTATAATGCGTCATTTTCCAGTGAGTGGGTATGCACCTTTAAGGGCCTCTTTAAGACAAACAAGAGTTATCCCCCGGAAGTGACCTGGTGCACACAAACAGCCCATCCACTGCCTGTCGGGCGCACCTAGTTTCGGCCCAGGGTTTAAACTAGGGTCGGCGTAACACACAGCCTATTTAGCGTATTATGCGTCATTTTTCAGTGAGTGGGTATGCACCTTTAAGGGTCCGTTTCGTACAAACAAGAGTTATCTTCCGGTAGCAACCTAGTGCGCGCTGACCGCCCGTCGACTGCCTGTCGGGCACACCTAGTTTTGGCCCTGGGTTTTAATTAGGGCCTATTTTGCGTATCATGCGTCATTTTCCATTCAGTGAGTTTGCACCTTTAAGGGCCCTTTTCGGACAAACAAGAGTTATCCCCCAGAAGCGACCAAATGCACGCTGACCGCTTGTCGGCTTCCTGTCGAGCTGACTTAGTTTAGGCCCGGGGTTTCAATTAGGGTCGGTGTGACACACAGCCTATTTAGCGTATTATGCGTCATTTCCAGTGAGTGGGTATGCACCTTTTAGGGCCCGTTTCTGACAAACAAGAGTTATCCCCCGGAAGCAACCTAGTGCACACTGGCCGCCCATCAACTGCCTGTCGGGCGCACCTAGTTTCGGCCCCGGGTTTTAGTTAGGGTCGGCGTGACACACAGCCTATAAAGCGTATTATGCGTCATTTTCCAGTGAGTGGGTATGCAACTTTAAGGGCCCGTTTCGTACAAAGAAGAGTTATCCCCCGGAAGCAACCTAGTGCACGCTGAACGCCTTTCGATTGCCTGTCGGGAGCACCTAGTTTCGGCCCAGGGTTTTAATTAGGGTCGGCGTCACACACAGCCTATTAAGCGTATAATTTGTCATTTTCTAGTGAGTGGGTATGCACCTTTAAGGGCCCTTTCGGACAAACAATGAGTTATCCCCCAGAAGCGACAACAACATTTATTCAGCAGCAAAGCTTATACAAGTTCAAAGCCTACATTATATATGCGTTATACAATGTATAAGTAACGGTAGAAGATAGAAGTTTACACAATAGTGTTATGAACTGGTTAATGTGGTAAATCATAAAGGGAATAAATAATTGCATCTAATTTTCATACATTATGATAATCAAAAACATCGATCTGATTTTGGTTGAAACTATGCAGGCGAAATTTCCTCATATAACTTATCTTATTATTCGACAAAATATTTGTGTATGCAGCTGTGTGCATGAACAGTATATACAACACTCCAATCATCCACAATAATATGATATAGATAATGTTTATAAATCTCTCCTGATAATGTTTCTTGAGTTTCACTATTTGTTTACAATGTATATTCAGTTATGAAGTTAATTTCAAGAACAACGGACAAAGTATGTGCATTAAATTTATCAGTTAGTAGATTTGCTACTGACACACTTTTCCAGTGTTATCAGTGAGTCGCATGATGTCCTTTATCTTTATCAAAAGCCGATGGTGAATTCAAATAGTGTCGTGTGCTTTATTCAGTAATGTGTTTACCAGCGAATACTATACACGTGTAAGTGATTTATAACAAAATCTTATTAAGACTGTTTATTAATCTGCGTATGTTATTATTCTAAATAATTTGTATTGTTGTTTGGAAGGTAACTAAAATATAATTTACAATTATTGTTCTCCAAGCAGGCTAGTACCTCTTTAGCGTTATATATGTATTTCAGTCATATTGACCTCCAGTTTTTTCTTAAATTTCTAGAAATATCTTGCGTTGAAACATGTCGTTAAGGAACGAAGATAAGGCATCCGTTGATGCAGATGCGGTCAGTGATCAAAATTCAAAAGACACACCCACAGCCGTCGGTGAGATCGAAGGTCTTGACACACCGACTATCGTTGAAACGAACGATGGAAATGTCAAACAAAAACAATCAGAAGAGGCGACATACAAGAACGAAGAAACGTCCATAAACACAAAGGATGTTATTGGCAAGAAGACCACAAATGCCATTGATACACAGGCGGTCATTTGTGAAGAAGAAGCTAAGACATATAGCACACAAATGGCCATTGGAGAGAAAGAACAAGTACAGTCACATGTATTTATTGACAGTGAAGAGACAGAAAACAACACTTCCATTTCCCATGATATCTGTGAAGTAGATCATCAGAAAGGTTACACAGAAACACAATATACAAGTATCAACACCATTAGTCTCCAAATACATGCGGATGCAATACATATATTAAACAATGATACAGTCCGAAGTCAAACACCGGAACAATCAACTACAGATTTCAATGAAACTTCAACAAAAATGTGCCATCCGTGCCACTTTGATGACATTAATGAAGAAGCGGTTGGATTCTGCGTCGTGTGTGCTGAATACCTATGCAAGGGATGTATCAGGGATCACAAAAGAAACAAGATAACAAGAGGACATATGATTTTGCAAGACGAACAAATGCCAGTGGATGTAAAATCCTTTGCTGTCCTGCGAAAACTTATGCAATGCCAATTGCATCCAGAACAGGACGTGGCATATCGATGTTCTGAACATGCGACGTATATTTGCATTTTATGTCTTGCTCAACTTCATCGAAAATGCGATGGAATAAATGAACTAGGGATAAATGATGAAGCGTCAAAATTAGAAACCTTGTTTGAAAACTTAAATGACATGGAAAAACGATTGGCAATGTTCCGACAAAAGC
This sequence comes from Dreissena rostriformis, assembly GCA_007657795.1. NCBI lineage: Eukaryota > Metazoa > Mollusca > Bivalvia > Myida > Dreissenidae > Dreissena > Dreissena rostriformis. The sequence continues at coordinate 44,946 of VMBQ01000808.1, read as the reverse complement.
AAGGGACTCGTATCAAACTTTTAAAAGAAGAACAAGACAATGTTTTACAAGAAGGTCAAACTCTGGCAGATCAGTGGGTTTCGCATATTGAAACATTGAAACTACAACTGAAACAAAGAACATCAATTTTAACTGATGGAGAATGTACGCGTATGGAGCATTTGATTAATGAATCGACAGCAACAGCAGTTGAGTTAGAATCTACAAAGGAACTTGTGCAGACAGTTCGTCAGTACGGACGGAAGCAAGAAACGGATGTTGTTTTGAGCCATTTGCAAGAGGTACAGTCAACTATTCAGAAGAAAATATCGTTGTCTGAAATGGAAGTTGATAAACAAATTAAACTTTTAAACACAGTCCACGTTAGCTCTTTGGGTCATCTTGCTGATGTCCAAATCGCTGTAAAAGTAGACGAACATGTGCACTTGGCGAGCGACGAAGTACAAGAAGGAATCATAGAAGAGCTTAAATCCGGCTGTCACAAGGAAACACAAGTTGACATGACATTGGAAGCACAGCTATTCAACATGCGTGCATACCGTGAACGTACAACAGGATCAAGCGTTAGCATGCACAAAATAAAAACTGCTACCGATTTGTACACATGTTCGATTTCTGCTATTGGAAGTATGCCTGACGGATACATCATTTTCGCAGACGAATCAAACAAAAAGTTGAAAGTCTGGGGATTTGAACATGATATTGTTCACGAATATAGTCTACCTGGCAGTCCTATTGATATGTGTATTTCTGGAAACAAGGTTTATATTTGTTACTCAGACAGAAAAAAAGTATCGGTCATGTCCGTTTGGTCATCTCGGTCGATGAACATGGATAAGGATTACCCAACAGCGAATTGGCCTGTAAGCGTATCACCCATTGATAACCGTCTTCTTGTGCTTTTTCTGACGAGCAGCAGCGGCTACAAAACGACACTCGCAGATACCCATGTCGAAATTCGGCGTTCTAGTGCAATCGACGCAACACTTACATATGATTCGGACGATGATCAAATCAAGCTGGACACTGCAAAAAAGGTTTTAGTCATGTCGCATAACAAGGTTATTTTTGGTGGAGACGACCGTATTTCATGTTATAACATTGATGAAACCCAGAATTGCTTGGCAAATCGTGACTGGTTTTATAAATCATATAACAACAACGTCTTAAAGAAAGCAAGTGGAATGGCAGTGGACGAGGAAGAAAACATTTATGTCTGTGGAGAGGAATCTAACAATGTCCACCAGGTGTCTTCCCAAAACTATCGCATGAACAGAGTTATAATAAACGATATCCCGAAACCGATATCCGTTTGTGTGGACACCAAACGAGCCCAATTGATAATTGGATGTCGAAATGATAATTATGTACACGTGTACTCCTTCGTGTAGATAGCCAAGTGCGCAACAAGACAAAATAAATCTAAGCATCTGGTTGATGGAATGTATAATTGTTAATACGAGCACCTATATGGATGGCGATGAGTCTAAATACTAAATAGCCATTAAATGTTTCGGTCATTATGAGCCTGAATGGTGTTTCAACAACCTTCCTAGCGCATTTGCTGTCATGCGTTTCGGCTTTCAATGTAAATGTTTATATTGTGTAGCTTTCTTAGAGCAGATGGCCGTTTATAGTAAGCTTTGTTTATTGAGAGCTAAGCACAAACTTAATTCAAACAAACTCAATAGATATTGGACAACAGAACAACGTAAGTCACTATCGTTAAATCGAAATTAGTTTTTATTTGAATGAAAAATCTTAAGTGAGACAGTCGTCTGCGTAAACTCATCTAGTCCAAAATTCAATCTTCGTTCTTGTATAATTTGATCTAGTATGTATTGTGTTGATTCCCCTGTCAACGCAATGCATCTTCATGCTGCATCCAAATATAATAATATAAACAGGAATAAAATAAAGTTTAAAAAAGCAGATGCCTTCCCCGGGATTAGATTCCGGGTTTTTTGAGAATAAAAAAAAAAAACTTTATCATTCATTCTTTGTAACATTGTTTAATGCAAAGCGATATTCTATTATTTATTAATAAAAATTGTATAAATAAATTGTTATAACTATATGCTTCAAATGTCAAGTGCTAATATTAATTAATTCATGTATTAATATTTTGTTTGTAATATATGACAACAATGTGTAACAGATTACTTTTAAAACGCTTTGGATATGTGTATACTTAAAAGTTATAAATCTCCATAGTTTGCTGTAGTCACGTTTGTTAGTATCAAGCATTTTAGTTTGCTTCTAGATCATTGTTGATCAAGTGTGTATGGCATTGATTGTTATGTCAGAGATCGGTTGTGCGTAAATGGGCGTTCCTTGTCGATGTCATATTTAATTGGGTTGGAAATGTGTAACAGGTTGTAGACAGGGATAAACTATTGTCCAATAATGTGACTTATTGTATGCAAATGTTTGTTGTTTTTATGGAAGGGACATTAGGATATTATTGCATTCATGCCAATTCCATGTTGTATAAATGACTAATTCTTGTGTATAAAGTTGTATTCCAAATTGCAAATGTATTGCATTCAATTGACTAGCCAATTTTTTGTATTTACTTTATATAGATGATCTAAACAACATTTCGTACATTATAAATCATGTGCATAACAGACTATGGTAATATACTATTCCATTGAAGCACTTTTATTAGCAATTATATTTGTGTAATGTGAATTAATAAGTTGCTAATGAAATAAACGAACTACCGGTTTATAATAGTAATGTGTTGTTCTATTGTTTAATATGTTTGCATTTGAAAGCTACACCGGAGAAATGATTCATTAAATAATTCAAAGTAATTATTACAATAACATTTATCACTTGGCTCTCGTCACTTAGCATTTAGCATAACTTTGTTAAAAGGCACCAGTCCAGCGCAAATTCTTATACATTAAGGATAGTCATGTCAGCCAGTCCATTCTGATTTCAATTAGTAGGTACCAACTACTCTGGTTCACGATCTGTACTACGTACAAACTTATTATTTATTTAGTAACTGCTTATTCACGACTGCTTAGCTCTTCGAAGTATGAATGTGTATCTATTTGCCATTTAGTATGTACTTCCTTATTCGCACAAGTCTCATCTGAAGTAGGTACCTACTGATTCGCATCGAGCAAAGGTCCAACCTTAATCGCTTATCTACGTGAAATTAATTCATTTGGTATACTTTGAGATCAGCATATTTGTAAAACGTTATACTTAGTAGGTACCTACTAAGTAGTAAAAAGTAGATTATTTTTTAATCAAAATGTATTGGTCCGTTTTAAAAAAATTCTTAATACATTTTGAAATATCCATTCTAATAAAAACAATTCAATTGTAATGGTTCAACAAGACCAAAGCTATAAGCACTAAACTGTCGTTGTAAGGCATAAAGCAACAAAATCAAATGCGACACAATAAGTTGTATGATATAGTTTACATAAAGCGAAGAACCAGAAATTTCGACAGTTTCCGTATAATTGCTTGGGAATATTAAACTCAAATGTAATAACTGCTTTATTAACCCACCTTCTGCTTTTGACGAACATAAGACATGCCTCTACAGACATGCCTCTGCAGGTAAATGAGATTTAAGATTTATATCACAATGTATGACCAATGCCGATGATCGTGTAACGTTAATGTCATTCGTTGCTTAACATTGTCATCTGGATTACAAGCGCAATAACGCGATAACACGATACGAGGATGCGAGATCACAATGCGAACTCGCAAAATTAATATCAATCGCGATATCGCATAGGAATCTCGTGCTCTCGCATCTTGTTCACTTGTTCTTTTTAATCCAAATGTTGAAAATGCAAAAACATAATTCGTAATTGCGATATTAATATCGCCATCTCGCATCGTATTCTCGCAACCTCACATTGTAATATCGCAACCTCGCATCGTGATTTTGCATTGTTAACCGTCGAAATGTCAAGGGCAAGAACGCGGAAGCGAGATGCGAGTGTAATTTGGGCAAATTGGAAACTTAAATGGAAATTGTATTTACTTTATGGAGGTAAATGGTGTTTTCTTGCCAAAACTAGAATAATTTTTAATTAAAAGTTGTGTGCATACTTAACATTATTTTACCTGATTCTTTTAATGTAATAGTTTCGTCATTTGAGTGTAAAAAAATAAATATGTTTAATCTGATTAATGTTTAATAACTGAAAACAATACTTCCACTCTTACGGGCTATTTTCTGGCACGTACCCAAACCCTGGGCCCTGGGGCTCGGGCCCCCAGCTGGCTGTCGAGAAATGAATTTTAAACACAATAGGCCTATTGCAAATTATTCTCTCAATATGGGGCCCACAGAACACTTTCCCGTAATACAAAAGAGCAGATATGTTTTATTGACACGTGTTTTATTTCCTTGATAAGCAAGGGGATAAGCGCTAATTTACTCGCAAGTGGAGATTAGACACTCGGATTTTTTTTTCTAGTATACACATTCCCGATCAGCCAGTGATCCCGGGAACCTGTATGCGTCATCGATCGATGGTTGATGTAACACGTCTTTTGATTGGTCATGGAAAGAGAAGACGCCAATGGCAGCAACTGATGCAGGAGGTTGTAAGGGATGGTTTGAAAATGGCTATAAACTTACATCACAAAATAAGGTTTTTGAAAAGCAGGAAAATGCACCATTCAATGTGCCAAATAAAACAAAAATACAATTAGGGAGGGGAGCGAAAAAAAATCCTGCGTACTTCCCTGATTTTTTAACATCATACTTTGAAGTCAAAGTGTCCACTATGGGCATACAATATTTTTTTATGTTACATAGCAGACACTATTATAACAGAATCAGAAAACGTTAAAATTATTGCGCCTTTGGGTCATCAATTCAAAACAATGCAAAACAACGAGAGGCTTCATAGTACCCCGAACAATTGTGTGTTCATTGTTACAGTTATGACGGTTTGCGCTCTAACCGCAAATATATACATATTTGCGCAGATTGTTCATTGAACATATTTTGAAGAAAAAAACATGTGTACATTGTCATGAGTTCCCACCTAGGTCTACCGTGTTCAGCCCCACTCGGTGCATGTGGAAACGGTTGTTGATCACCATACCTGACGGATAGGGTTCTCTATTTGTAGTCTTTTCCCCCTACTCAACTGCACAAGATCTCACCAAAATTATGATCGAACAAAATAAAAAAGAGCAAAAATTAAACATCTAAAGATTCCAAATTCGTACCAACTTGCGATGGAGTAAAAGTAAACATATGCGACTTTTATGTGAACAATTTAATTAACAATCTCAAACCAACCCATGAAAATGACCAGACATGATTAATAAAATCAAACAACTATTTTGTATTGTTACAATTAATAAAATGTTGTTAACTTCGATGAAATGTATAACGAAAACTTTAGGATGATACCGAACCGTTTAGTCGCGTTTGTTACATAATCAAACATTTGTGTCTTGGTGTCGTATGATTTAATTTGCACATATAAGTGGGCGTAACAGTGTACATGTCCGTCGCACATGAATGAATTTTCAAACGTACAGCAGAAAAATATTTGCAATTGTATTAAACTCTAATTAATTAATGTTCTGAAACTAATTGTTCTCATCTTTTATGCTAGTTTTGTTTATTCGTCAACGATTTATCTGATGTAAAAAAGGTCAATTATATCGTTTTTATTCGCTTTCAAATATTTATAAGGTAGGGAAGCTGGTACATAATCCGGATCCTCGAAAAATGCAGCTTCCTAATATACACATGCACAATCATCACATTCATACATACACATGCATTTACGCACCAACATGATCACACTCGAGTGTAATGATCAGCGATGCCTGATAAGCCCCGCCTACTGTGCCGCTCAGCGAATAGAAGCGGGCGGTATTCTGTATGCTTGTATTTTTGTTAGTTGCTCCTCTGATAGCGGTAGTGAATATACGTATGACAAAAAATCAATCCCTGTTGGGTATTGTGTATTAACCATCCCTCTAAGGGTGTAGACAATAATAATCATCAATAAAGCAACATTAATACAGCGAGTATCGCACACGTCCATGTGCCCGATCGGCCGTCTGTCCATTTGTATACATGCTGATCCATCAATTGCTTGGATTTATCGTGAAAGCTTATTAAACTGGTAATACTTATTCACGACAAAAAAACTATCCGCTTGCTTATCATGCATATTGTGTAATTTGCGAATAAATAATATTATTTTTTAAGTAGTACTTGTAAATCAAAATTGCCAATAAGCAGCAAGCATGTTTTACTGATAGTGATAAACAATTCCATACAGCACCACTTTGTCAGCTATTTTCTAGGAATGTGTGAATGTTGGGGAAAGACAATTACACGTATTCACACCAAATGAATATGTATGACAGGCCTTTCGTTGTTTACCATACAGTTACTATTGTTAGGCTGAATTAGGATAGTCGTTTGCAGATTTCATATTTTGGACCGTTTTGATGTGTGTCCGTTTTAAAATTCTCGAAAACGAAACGTAAACAAAGATGGCATCTCCAATGAAAACGTGTGTACTACTACTTTGTGTAGTCTGGAGCGAGATTTCTTTCAGCAAATCATCCGATTTGCATGATAAATCAGATAACTTGCAGCCTAAGAAAAATGTCAACTTTTATGAATTTTCTGTTCTTAATGCAGCAGGTGAACTAATTGCCCTCGATAAGTTCAAGGGAAAGGTAATCAACAGTGACAAGCATGTTCAAATGATGTCACATAATTATGTGTACTGTTTAAATGTAAACAACATGCTTAACTGTTCGATTTTTTTTTTTAATTACTAGACGAATTTCATATAACTTTTGTAAATGTTTGTTGGCAGCTGGTTAAAATGGACATAAGTCGAACCGGTCATATGCAAACTCGTCATAGTCCCTCGGTTCACTGTTCGACCTTGGCGACTGATGCACATGTGGAGATTCTTCGACATGTTAACGAATATCTTGATATATATTTAATATAAATACTTTGTCTGTACTTACTTTAACATATGTTCAGTTAAAATGTTAATATTTTAAACAGTAGAAATGTGTTCTTACATTACTTTGAAATTGTACTGTAATACCTACATTTCCATCACATTTATTTAGGAGTCAAGAAAAGGATTTAAAAATGACATTTTGGAATAAATTTATATTTATAACAAAATCACGAATCTGTTTCCATTGTACATTGATTGCGTAATGAGTAACGGTTAATTTAGTTCAAAAATATGAAATTTGTATTTTTTGTATTGTATTTTCTTTGTAATCGTTTTAAACTTATTATGATCACATGGTTTTTGTTCAGGCAGTGATCAACTTCTCCTAAGGGGGCATCACTGACGAATTTTATTTACTCGAATCTATTGTAAATTATTTATTAATAATAAACCTGTGATGAAGGGGAAGTGACAGTCGAAACCGCCGTGTTTTATCGTCATTTAGTTCTATCACACTCATATGCTGGTATTTGTAGGTAGTCCTGGTTGTAAACGTTGCATCAGAGTGTGGGTATACAGACGACCACTACAGAAGTCTGATACGGCTAAAGAATGTGCTGGGACCCGCAAGGAAGTTCGAGATCCTTGCATTCCCCTGTAACCAGTTTGGAAATCAGGAACCATTGGTATTGGTTTTGGTTGTAATATGTAAATGTGTTATGAACTGGAAAAGATGATTTATTATTATTATGTTGTTGTAGTTGTTGTTGTTATTCCATCCTTCCAGTAAGCGGGGTTGTAAAGATTTGCACCTGAGTACGTCGGTACATAGACATTTCGTTTACGCGCAATATCTATAAAACGCTATGACCTAACACCATGCAAATTGGTATATTGGTTTCTTGGGAGGAAAGGAATCATCTCGTCTTCAAACCATCTGTAATTTTAAAGTTAAAATGCCAAAGGTCAAGTTCACAGGGTCAAAGTAAAAGAATTTCCGCACAATATCTTGAGAATGCTTAGGTCTCAGATCATGCAACTTGGTATGTTGGTTTCTTCTTATAAAAGGACGACGCTAATTGATTTTAGGTCGCCAGGTCAAAGGTAAAGTTAACAAGGTCACTAAGTACTGGTTCTAGACATGAAACTGACTCGAGAGCGTCTCAATAAGTCGTAGTTATTAAGTGCAATCAAGCCTATATAAATAGGTCTAAACTAAAGGTCTAGGTCACAGAGATTTCGATCACGATATTGGTTTCTGAACATTATATATAGAATTCTTAAGATCATTAATTAGTAAGTTTTGATTAAGGATGACCCCTTATTATTTTCAAATCAAGAGATCTAAGGTTTTTGCTTCACGTGTGAGGAGGGACATTCATGTTTCACAAACATATCTTGTTTTATGTGTGTATGTTGTTTCGTTTTGTGACGCACTGTACTGTTTTGGCAATTGGTCACTTGCCAGAAATAAAGGACCACGAAGGTGTGTATAATAGAAATGCAATACTGCTGGATTTTTTGGAGTTTCACTTCATTATATTGGTAAACTAAAATGTTAATATTTATATATAAGTGCTTTTGACAATACAATTCTTTACTCATTACTCAATTTTAAGTGGAAGTTATTTGAATAATTATAATATAGGTAGCCCTCAACTAGCTCTTTTGGGCTAAGAGTGTCACTCGCTATTTTACAAATATTCATTTCAAAGTTATACAAATATAAGGTTATTTGTTATATTCAATCATTTCAGACTAATGCAGACATACAACAATTTGTATCGGAAGTATACCATGTACATTTCCCAGTGTTTGCAAAGGTGGATGTTATTGGTGAAACAGCGGATGAGGCATGGAAGTACCTTACTTGTAGGAAAACTTTACTTTTTAGCTTACTTAAGCAAGATGTGCCTGTGGTGAGCTATTGTGGTCAGTCTATGTCTGGCAAAGAGCGTCGTCAACAAACTATCTTGCTATCTAGACCGATTTCGAATTTGGGTCACGTGCGTCCAAAATCTTTGTTCCACGGATTTCATATCAAAGTAATCAGGTTAAATTTAAGAACAAACGTGTTACCACTCTGAGGCAATATTCATGATTCAGTCTTGATTAAACTTAGTAAGAATGTTTATCTTGACAAAACCTGTCCTTATGTTGTTTCTGAGTCACATCATTCTTAAACCTAGGTCACCAGATCAAATCTTAGAAAACGAATCTTGTTGCTTCTCTAGATGCCACATTTATTACTCAATCTTGATCAAACATTGATAGTATATCTTGACAATTAATGTGCCTAGTTTAAATCTGGATCATGTGCGTCCAACAACTATGTCACCACCTCAAAATATTGTCGCAATTTAGTTTAAGTAAATACGCTGTATTCCATCGCATTGTGTGTGTTTTCTTTTCTGTGAGGTTACTCATACAAAATTGTAGTATTGTGTGTCCTGTTTTTATTGACTACATTCTGAATAACGTCAGTTAAATATTACGATCTATCTATGTATATCTATGGTCAATAGAGACACACAATTCTGAATCGTTATGCGCCGTGCCTTACTTTCAGTATTATTCTAAACTGTATTTGTTAGTTATACATGAATTATGAAGTGAAGCAGATAGTTAAACATATGCAAGTATATGCAATATATGTCGGAACATATATTGCATATACTGAATATATATTTAAAAGCTTATCTACTCTATCATCTATGTATCCTTATTTTATCAAAAATCAAATAAAAGCTATGTATTGTCATTCAGCTTCGTTTGGTGTTTCACCCAACTGGAACTTCTGGAAGTATCTGGTGGACGAAGACGGGGTTGTTGTGAATGCCTGGGGTCCCCAGACGCGCGTAGAAGACATCTTTCACGAGATCAAGGAAGCCGTGGACCGTATTGGCTTCCAGAAACCTCAGTATAGGATGAGTCATTCCGAGTTGTGACTGACTGACTCTCTTTAGAATGTGCAAACAACAAGATATGCAAATTGAAACGAACGTAATTTATATTTTCTATTTTATTTTTATTTTTAGAACTGTGCCAAGCGCTTTGCGTGCATATACCTTTTCTATGCATTACTATATTTGTCGTTTGATCTACATTGTTGTAACGTTTACATAATATTTTCTTTTGTGTTAAATGTGTTTTATGTGCATGTATTTAGTACAAAAATGTGCAATTTTTGCAACAAAATAAAATTATAATGGGTGTAAGAAAATATTTTGGTTTCCTAGTGCGTTCATCTGGTCTGTCAAACGGAAACATTTAGGTATACAATTCCGGTAATTTAATTTGTAAATGGCAATATTCAAGACAGTTAATGAAGTTCAATAAAGTCAGATGATATATACTTCAAAAATGGTATACATACTATTGTGTCTTTAACCTAACAATGAGATAAAAAAAATATGTGTGATATCGCTTGTATTGCATTTATAAAAAATAAACGCCCCTGCACTTGTATTATCGTTTTATTGTAGTTAAGTATAAGCAAAGCCAAACTGCTGCTGCCTCAGGAGGAATGAAACCTTATAGCATTTGCTATTAAGGCTACTCAATTGCATTTTTAGATCTTACTTTAAACTGATAATTAGAATGTTGAACAAGATATGTGAACATAAACATTTATCGCCTGGGATTACCATTATTCGTTATTTAATCTTAAACAACTTCCAGTATCCATATAGCAAGAACTGCTTAAATTATTCAATAATGATTAGAAACTAGTACTCGTCCAGGTCCCACAAAAGTGGAATGAAGCTATAATAAGTCAAATTATTAAACCAAACAAACCGAACGATACACCTAGCTTAATATACACCAATATTTTTAGCTCGGCTGTTTTCGAAGGTTGTGACCCCTTATGTACCAGGCCCTTTATGTACCACTTTGAGACTTTATGTACCACCTAAATATTATGTAGGTGTTGTTAATTTTTTGTAAACATGATTAAAAAAGGATTTTTTTTTATTTTTCACAGTTTGAAAATTAAGGTCATTCTCTAAACATGATTAAAAAGGAAATAATTTATTTTTTTACAGTTTGATAATGAAGGTCATTCTCTCTTCTCTTCAAAGTATCACATTTCAATTATAAAATAGGAAATACAAACATTTTAGTTAGACTTAGTCAGGATAAGATAGTGACAAATGGATTTTTATAATTTACTTCAATCTAAGGTAAGAATATGAATCATATATTATAAATTATACTAAGACAGTCACTGACACACAAGCTGGCATAACATATAATCTATGGCAATATATTAGTCAAAATTCATAAATAATATGTCACAAAATACGTTTCATTATTAACACACATTCATATTAAAACATATATTATCTATCTCTATATATTATATATATATGGTACATAAAGGGTCAGATAGTGGTACATAAAGGGGTGGTACATAAGAGGACTGGTACATAAAGGGTGACATTCGTTTTCGAAGAAAACCAGAGGTATTGTCATAGCCAGCTCGTCCTTTCGCGTCGTCGTAGTCCGAAAACGTTAACATTGGCCATAATTTTTGCAATATTGTATATAGCAACTTGATATTTGACATGCATGTGTATCTCATGGAGTTGCACATTTCGAGTGGTGAAAGGTCAAGGTCATCCGTCAAGGTCAAAGGGGATTTTTTTATTATTTTTTTTTCAAAACTGCACCCACAGCCGAGCGTTGGCATCCGCTCTGCGGTGCTCTTGTTAACACTAACTTTCACTTACTGAACGCAACACTGATCAAACCACGCCTATGTGCATACATCGAAAAAACATAAGAACATATCCATTGATAGATAATAATGTAGGGTTAACCAATTCTGCGATGACAGAAGAGGATATGGCGCACCAAAGGGGTCGAAACTTTAAGTTCTGCTGCAGCAGAAAAAAAAATGCTGCTCGAGCAGCATCTAGATTCTGGTCGAGCAGGAATTTACTGGTCGAGCAGCATTTTTTTCAAATGCAGCAGAAAAATCCTGCTCGACCAGCATTTATTTTTAGATTATGGCATCAGCCAATCAGAACTCTTGTTATATTGGCCATTTGCTGCGAACCTGTAGTGCGTTCAGTTACAGCGAACGTTCGCTATAGTTCGCGAACGTTCGCTATTGAACGCTCGGTTTGCCGCGAACGTTCGCTGTTTGGAAAAGATGGCTGCCTTTTTCACATCTTTTGCAAGTTTATATGACGACCTGTTTAAAGTTTAACACTGACACGCGGTAAATGCTTTATATTTCGGCTTCAAACTAGTCGATCAAAAAGTTGTTGCCATTCGCTAAAAAAGAAAATCGATCGATCATTAATGTCTAACGGCTGTTAAAAACTTTTGCGGAAATTACGACGATGACTGATAAGAAAGGGTGCCACCGCAAGTGTAGGTTCTCTGTTTCTATCGATTTACTTACTGAATGATTCTTAATTATTGCTGCTCGCAAGTGTATGTTCTCTGTTTCTATCGATTTACTTACTTAATGATTCTTAATTATTGCTTCCGACATAGGTCCCGATTGCCTGTGTTTGTGCCTGTCTGGTTATCATTGTCTAACATTTCTCGTTCTCTCCGTACATGTATATCTGCTGTCCTAACTGCCATCTTAGTGTGCATGTGGTGCCGAGGTGAGTAACGCAAAACGATTTGAAAATAAATAAATTACAACTATAGAAAAAGGATTAGAATTTAATAATAATTGATTAAAACACAGTGTATGAGTTCGTTTCAGTTTTTCTAAAGTTATTGTCATGTCTTTTTCGTTTCCGTTTAAATGCTGCTCGAGCAGCATTTTGTCTGCTGCAGCTGAAGTTAAAGTTTCGACTCCTTTGGTGCGCCATAGAGGCAGACATTAAACGAGGCTACGTTTAGGGGAATGGAAGTTGCTGCATGTATAGACCATAATTGCGCCTTCAATATATTATTGAAACACATAATTGTAACAAAGGGGGGAAATTTCAGCTGCATCGGCAAATGAGAAACCTTATAATAGTATTTGGTCCTTTATTCATGACAAGGAAACAATTTACAAACAGTATGACACAAAACACATTCACTAGACACGACACGTCACTAGACACAACAAACGCTCACAACAAAACTGGGATAACCGACATGGAAACGGGCAATGCGAATCATTGGGGGTTTAACCCCATTGTAGATTTAGTATTATGGAGCCCCAAACCTCAAACTTGACCCAGAGTAATTCACAAAACAATTAAGTCTATACGATAAAATTTACATCATCGCATCACAATTCAAAATGAAAAACTATACAAGAGAAAACACTATAATTTAATTACAATTTAACTAGTCTATGGATGAATTTAAACCAGAGCAACATAATTCTAACGTGTGGGGCTTGTCACAATGAAATAAATCTCGAACAGGCAACAGGCAATAACATTCTTACACAAACGGAAAAGAATGTGGCCTCTTTACCTATACATACGTTAAAACGAGGATGTCAAAAGTGCAGCATACTTTTCCCTTGTTCGCCCGAATCTGGAATACTGTAGCATCGTCTGGAGCCCATATCCAAAAGACCAGATTCACGATATGGCGACGATCCAGAGAAGGGCAGTCAGGTATGTGACGAACCGCTATAACAACACCAGCAGTATCTCATCCATGCTTGACCACACACAGTGGGAAACCCTGGAGTCAAGATCGAATGACGAAGGCCCAGCTGAGGATGATCTATAAGATAACAAATTACCTCATAGACATCCCAGCAACTAAATACCTTTCCCCTGGCTCAAGCAGGACCCGGTAATACCATTATATGAAGTTCCTGTCGATCTCGACATCGGACTTCAGGCACAGGTTCTTTCCAAGAATAATTCCTACCTGGAACTGCTCACCAGCGTTAGAGCCAAGTTTAACAGCACCGATGTACGATGTAGATGTAGAAGTAACACGTACGACTGAGGAAATTTGTGTCTCAGTTCGGCAAATTTAAACCTCATTTATGAAATCATAGGAAAGTTGTACAGAAAATGTTAACTTTCAAGTGTTGGGGAATTGCAAGGAATGCGGAAAAAAAATATATCAAATAATATGTTCTTCTGAAAAAAAAACAGGTATTGGGACATATCTTACCAACTCTAGCAAATGACCGAAACAGTCTTGGTCCCTTATATTTATCCCCGCTTTTAGTGCAAAATGGGAACCAGTCATATGTCACAACAAACAAAATGGCGGAAAGTGGAAAGTACGTCATTCTTCCAATTCATCATCATCATCCAGTTGCTGTTAGCATAGTTGACCATTTAATTATCTGTATTCATACTCACATTTTATCGCTTTATATAAAACTACCAATATGGTATAAGATTACTGGTGCTGTTGTATTTTGACTGACATTTCTAGTTTAATAATAAATGGGTTACAATTCACCAATGTTGCTGAAGAGTGAAGTAAATATGTTTACAGGATACAATTTTCCGAATCGTGTTACTTGAGCATATCTCTTGTGTGGTATTTTGCTACGGCAATTAACAATTTCGCTCTGTTTTTCATTGTTTATAACCATTCAAAGACATGCAGAATGTTGCTGATATTAATGTTAGTCCATATAAACGGGCTCACAGAGCCTTTGATAATTTTTGCTGTGGCGGCTCTGGGAGTCCATATGCACCCATTCATAAACACGGGTGCAGTTCAGCGCAGCGAATTCGTGCACTTCACTAAACAGATGACATTCAAGACAAATTGAGGAAAATAATGAATAAACTTCATAAACATGTTAAATTTACCTGAATGGCAACCTACGGAGGTTATCCTTTGCATGCACCCTAAAAAACACAACGATGTTTCAACACACTATTCTCGTTGACATTTTTATGATTTGAAACAGTGTTATTTGTGACGAATATTTGACATCGTTATCCACTTAGGCTACATCACATAACCTGATGTCCAAAATATTGGTGTACTGCGACCTAACCGATAACGACACTTTTAAGTCGTCAACAAATTAACAGTTTAAAATATGGTGGATAGAGCTTACAAAGAAAAACGAAGAAAACAAAAAGCACTTATTTCTTGCTTTAATGGTATGATTTGCATGAGTTTGTGGTTTAGACAGGTACACTTTGATAAGTTCTTTCAGTTTCAGTGTTCCTTAACCCTTGCATTGTTGATTAAATTTTGCACCTTTGGACAAGAGACGGTGCATTGCAACTCTCAGCAACCCTTTGGGTTATGCAGCTAAGAGTGGAATTATTGCAACTAATATTAATGTGTGATTGTGTTTAGTTCTCAGCCTGGCGGGGCGGAGGGAGGCAGCTGGTGGGGAGGATGGCTTGCAGCTGCCAAACACCAGGTATGAGAACTCAAGGCTGTTAATTGTTGGAGTAAATACTCATTCAAATTATGTAAAATAAACTTTAAAATAAACTTGGGAGTACCAGTAGTCCAATCAAAGTTTAAACAAATTGGTTACTGATTTTGAATCTTTAAATAGAGAAAGACTTTTTCCCTACATGTGTATACTGATGTTGATACAGAACAGTCTAAAGAGTTTATAAATAGCAATTTAGCATTTTTACATATTTAAAGTTATATCCATTTAAGTAAATGTTGATATATTCTGATTTTCCTATTTACATGTAATTTGTGCATATCATTTATGGCATTGTGCACACTTAGGCAGTATAACAACCAATCAGTAAGCGAACTTAAATTTTGGTTAAATGCAACATGTATAGATAAAGTGAAATGAATAATGCATAGATATACTTTCTTTTCAAACTTGTAAAAGATTAAATGATGGATAGCGCATAAAAAGTATTAACAGACAGTTGACATGCTTAATTGATTCACAGATTATATGAATGATGATGCGCTAATCTAAATCATAATGGACCACCACAGTAAGAACACACATGCACCTGTGCTTTTTTAAATTTGCAATTGTTGCTATTACAGCACAATTTGTCTGCATGATTTTACTACAGCAATTAATTGCTGTTGCTCATTCAAAGTGTGTGCTCTGAATGACAAAATTTTATTTTCTAATACAACAATGTTTTGAGTGACATAAACTTGATTTTCTTTCACAATGTATATTAAAATCAAAATAACAGGTTTCACTTTTTAGCTCTACTGGCCGAAGGCCGGAAGAGCTTATGTCATGGTGTGGTTTCCGTCGTCCGTCCGTGCGTGTGTGTGTGTGTGTGTGTGCGTGTGTGCGTCCGTTAGACTTTTTCTTGTTTACGCAATAAAATCCACAGTTTTCATCCGATTCTTTTCAAACTTGTTCAGTGTCTTTATATTCATGAGGACTCGAACCCTATTGAAAATGGGTTACATCAGACCGTCCGTCTGTCCGTGCGTGCGTCCATTAGACTTATTCTTCTTTACGCGATAAACTCCACAGTTTTCATCCGATTCTTTTCAAACTTGTTCAGTGTCTTTATATTCATGAGGACTCATACCCTATTGAAAATGGGTTACATCAGACCGTCCGTCTGTCCGTGCGTGCGTCCATTAGACTTATTCTTCTTTACGCGATAAACTCCACAGTTTTCATCCGATTCTTTTCAAACTTGTTCAGTGTCTTTATATTCATGAGGACTC
>VMBQ01000808.1:6545-23218 GCA_007657795.1 Dreissena rostriformis | reverse complement strand
GAGGCCACATATATTGTCCAATATTCATGAAACTTGGTCAGAACATGTGTCCCAATAATATCTTGGACGAGTTCGAAAATGGTTCCGGTTGGTTGAAAAACATGGCTGCCAGGGGGCGTGGCAGTTTTCCTTATATGGCTTTAGTTAAACCTTGTTTACACTCTAGAAGTCACATGTTAGTCCAATCTTCATGAAACTTGGTCAGAACATGTGTCCCTATAATATCTTGGACGAGTTCGAAAATGGTTCCAGTTGGATGAAAAACATGGCCGATAGGGGGCGGGGCAGTTTTTCTTATATGGCTCTAGTAAAACCTTGTTAACACTCTATAAGTCACATTTATTGTCCAATCTTCATGAAACTTGGTCAGAACATGTGTCTCAATAATATCTTGGACAAGTTCGAAAATAGTGGTTGGATGAAAAACATGGCCGCCAGGGGGCGGGGCAGTTTTCCTTATATAGCTATGGTAACCTTGTTAACACTCTAGAAGTCACATTTATTGTCCAATCTTAATGAAACTTAGTCAGAACATTAAAAAAAATTGTTGTGATGATAGGACCACAATGGAAATATGGGTTTACCCATTTTTGTGTTATCCTTGGTGTTGGTATGTATGTAATGGTATATTTATTTTCATGTATGTTATATTTTATATCTTGTACATGTTGTAAATGCCCTTGTATGCATTCCTTGCCGAAATAAATCTATCTATCTATATGTTGGATGAGGTTTCAAATGGTTTTGGTCTGTTGAAAAATATGTTCACCAGGGAGCAGGGCAGTTTTCCTTATATGGCTATAGTAAAGCCTTGTTAACACTCTAAGTCACATTTTTGGTCCAATGCTCATGAAACTTGGTCAGAATATTTGTACTTATGATATCTGGGCTGAGTCCAAAAAATGGTTGTGATCCGTTGAAAAGCATGGCCGCCAGGTGGCGTGGCATTTTTCATTATATTGCTATTATAAGTAAAGCCTTGTTTACACTCTAGAAGTCTCATTTATTATCCAATCTTTATGAAACTTGATCAGAACATTTGTTCTAACAATAGCTGGGCTGAGTTTGAAAATGGTTATGGTTCGTTGAAAAACATGGCCGCTGGGGGCGAGGCAGTTTTCCATATATGGCTATGGTGAAAACTTGTTGCAGCTAGATTAGCCACATTTATTGGCCAATCTTCATGAAATTTGGTCAGAACATTTGTCCCAAAGAAATCGTGACATAGATTGAAACTGGGTCAGCTCAAAAACTATGTCACTAGGTCAAATATAAAAAAAAACATGTTAAAAGTCACTTTGGTGAATCTTCATAAATCAGCTTGCGTTTGTCAGAATAGTCTAGTTCCTTTGTCTCTCAGGTGAGCGCCTTAGGGCCCATGGCCCTCTTGTTTAATTTCTTTGATAAAAGCTGATTTTGCAGTATTGTTTTATATACCAGTATTTTGAGGATAAATTGAGTTTCACTGACCCCTGTAGAATATACTATGTACATATTTTATTAAAAAGATGTTAAGCTTATGAATACCTATATGTAAAGATAACTTAATTCAGACATGTATGTAACAATATTTTCCTCAGTTAAGTGATTTTTTTTTACACATTTTCACTCATGCAAGTGCTCATGAAAATATTTATTTCCTCACTTTACTGAGACAAATAATTCACAGTATTACCCCGCGAGCAAACAAATATCCTCGATATCTTAAATACGGGATGTTAGTGAAATTTCATAATCACAACTGAATTTAATCTAAACCACAGTCACCTGTTAAACATTAATTATGCAAAATGCCTTGTTTATAATGTTTTATTATTTATATATTTTGATCATGACAGACAATGATTTAATACCCTTTTGATTAAAAATAACTATCTGCTAGTATTTGCCATATGTTGAGTGGTGGGCGAAAATTGTTGAAAAGTACATGTAATTGCAAAAATACCCAAACATACCCCTAAGCCATTTAAATAAGCAAAACTCAATTATTGTTAAGTATTTTTATTCATTAAATATGTGAATTAACTGTGAAAATGTATTTCATCAATTACAGAAGGCATTGTCATATAAAAGCACATAAGGAAAGAGTTAGAACAAATCTTGAAGAAAAGGGCATAGTAACAGTTGGGTCTTGAAAACAAGTACCTTGACGATATATCTTATCAGATTTTCTGTTCTGTTGTTGAAAGATATTAAAACTTCTTAAACTGTTTTGTTCAGATGGCAAACCTGTTTTCGCTGTGGTCTCATCAGGAGAAGTTTGGTTTAAAACCCTACAAATTTTGTTAATAGTCAAAAGGCTTGATATTATTGTAAGTATTTCTTGTGTTATATAGAGGAGTGGAGTGGGGATGAGGAAAATACAAGCAATAGGCACAGGGAGTCTAAAGGGACCACTGAACACCTGAACACACGTCTGCAACAGCAAACAGAGACTGCTGAGGGAACTGTGACACAAACTGATAAGACAAGTGAGAAGAAAAAGGAAACTTCCGATATTAATTCCACACCCCTGTCAGCAGTTCCAGATGAAACTGTGGAACATACTGACAGTGCACCGGAGAAAAACACCGCAGATGTGTCTTGTGATAATGATAAATATGAGTCTGCTAAACAACCGAGTGTGGATACCGCAGATGTTGTTGAGTGTGCAAAGATTGCAGAGAAGGCAATGGCAGTAGAAACTCTTGTGGTTGCGCAGCATGAATTGATGGAAGAAACACAGGGTGGGAATGATGATAAAACTGTAATTGAAACAACTGGTTGTGATAAATCTACCATTGCTGGTGAAGAACGTTTAAGGGCAAATAAAGTGCCAGAAATAAAACAAGAGACAGAACACGACAAAATTGAGATGGAAAAGATATATGCAGATGTTTCTTCAACAACAACTCAAGCGTTAGGTGAAAATGAACAAACTCTTTGTGATGTCAAAGTGGAATCTGAAGAAAATGTGGAAGCAAGTGGAGAGTTGCCAATGAAAGTGAAAGAAGACATTGTTGTGGTTGGAGACAGGATTTCCCCTACATCTGACTCCAGCGGCACTAAAGGTACACGCTTNCCCCCCCCCCCCCCCTTACGAAGTAAAGTCTGTATGTCTGTTTTCCAGTTGGTCTTGTGTATTTACGCCCATGTGCCTGATAACATTTATGGGAAAAGGCCTGCATGCTATATTATCGAACATGGTTTTATAAATACAATGACACACTGCATTTTTTATAATACACAAATGACAAAAATATAAAGGAAAAATGTATCAAAGAAACTGTAACATGTGCTTAGATGTGTTTGATTTGTTCAGTTTACTACACTGATGCGACACTCTAATAAATTACTTCCTCACAAAACCAATCCCTCCCAATGTTATCATGGTCCTTTGGATGGCTGGTTTAACTAAAGAGTTTCCACTGTGTACAATTTAGGAATGTTCAGCAGCTGCAACACTTTCATGCACAACCATCACTCGGTTTTTCACTTCTGTGACTCACAGGGTCGAGCACTGATGACTGGGAGAAGGACTTTGATGATGTGGAGGTCACGGCCGAGGACTTGAAGGCGGCCCAGGAGTTGGCCAGCAAACTCAACATGTCTGCTGCCGAGTACAACACACTCACTGGAGGGGATCAGGTGAGATTGTGGGAACAGTAGCACTTGAACATGTTGCTTTTTCTTTTTTTTTAAACAACAGAGCTGTACTTTGAGAAACAGAAGGGAAAATAACATACAACCCTCAAAGAGTTTACTGAACTCTTCACTTTAAAAAATCTTATTAAATATCTTAGTGCAAATTTATCTTACTTTACAATTTTCCACAAAGAATAAATGCTCAGCACCAACATCTATGATTGTAAGATCTTTGAGAAGACAGGGCCCATAACTAGTGACAGGAACAACTATGTAGTAAATAAGCCTAGACATGAAATGTATATTAGGGTGCAACACTGCTGTTTCTACTTCATTACAATTTAGCAAAATAGGTTGTTTTATGTGTGTGTTAGTATTGAAGTATGTACACTAAGTTAACTATTTTAAATGGTACACAAGACTCTTCATATCTGTATGTATTGAAACAGTTGAATGCTTAAGCCTTAGCAATATACTCTCATGGCTGGAATGTTAGTAGGCTAATATTTCAGAAAAACGAACAATTATTAAGGAGTCCATGATGTCTGATAGCTCAAAGTGACCACATATGGATGATTAAGAAGGAAACTACTGTATATATTTTGGAAATGTTCATCTGATACAACAGGGTTACACTCAATCATTAATATTGTTGAAACACTTCCTAAATACTTTTTTTTGCAGGATGAGGACTGGGAAAATTGGGATTGAAAACAAGGGAGACCATTCTGACTAGTCTTTGAGCGACAAGTACACAGTTTAGAATGTATGCCGCTTTTTATCTTCGTTTGAATGCGGACACTTGTTGAGCTTCATCCTGCACAATTTGATTTTACCTGTGATGGATAATGCATATAACTTACAACATGTTGTTGGTGTCTTATTCTCATGTTATGTCATTGAATTTTGTTTGTACATGTGACAGCAGTTAAATATGTATGTCGTGTTATAATAAGGTTCTTGGGTTTTCATTGATTTTGAGAGTTCATAGTATTTAACATTTTGATAATTGCATGTTTGAGTCTGATTTAACATTTCCAAGCTAACAGACATCATTCAGGAATAAGTGATAGCATAGACTGCAGAAAAATGGCTGTGTTTTCTAAAAACATATTGCCTGTTTTTCCCAATGTTACCGTAATTACTCTTTAGTTTTCGGACACTTAATAATTGTTTTTTTTTTTTGTGTTCTAAAATTTAGATTCTTAAAAATATTCCCAAAATGCAGTGTCCGAAAATTTAGAGACACACTGACAATATACCTAATGCATTGTATGTTCCTATAATATCCCTGTGCATAAATGCTTGTATATACCATACAGTTTAGTATAAAACGTTTGCAATGAATTTCAAAAATTCATTGTGTTTGACTTTATTTTACCAAAAGATATTCCAAGGCTGTACTTAGACCACAGAGTACGATAATTGGATGATAAGCATTTGATAAACTGTACAAAGAATTTTTAATTTGCACCCGAACAAACTGGAAATTTTTATTGAAAACATCTTTAAAACATTAAAATTTGGCACAGAACAATTTGTGTAAATTTGTCACATTTAAGCATGAACATATAGCTGTAGATTATGGAATTGTGAATTGTCACCAATGAGTCAATAATATTCCTTATAAATATATTAACATATTTTGTACTCATTAACATCATAACATCATGTTCCCGTAGTTATTCTAACCAAAACGTGCGAATGTATTAACCAGAAATTATTGTTTCATTACTATGATCACTTCATTAATTTTCTGGTGAAGCCATGGTCTATTGGCAGTTCACATACCTATTTAACCAACTAAGATAAATTTTATGGTTCAGTGACTTGTCACATTCATCTGCCAGGTTTTATGACTGGCTGTTAAACACATGTGTGATATTTCACTTGATTAACGCAAATGGGTTGATTTCTGATCAAGTTGCGAAAATTTAGAGTCATTAATTATAGGGACAAATCTGGGTGTCCAAAAATTTGGAGTAACAAAAAATACTTATTTTGGCTTAGAATGAGGGTGTCTAAAAACTAGGGAGTAATTACGGTAAATATGTAATGCTTATGTATAATGTATGAATGTTCATACTAGACCTTATCATTTTATTTTATACATTGTGCTTATTTTGGTGATGGCTTATAAAGCAATCAGTCAAATTTGTTGTTATATTATACCATGTGTTGTTAATATAAGAGATTTGTATGACCGATTATATGAATAAACTTTATAACAAGAATGATGGCAATGCCACAAAACTAGTTTTTCAATGTATAACTTATTAATTTAAATAAGATACACATATAATAGAACAATCCTAAGCTGGGTCTTGGTGTCCGCTTTCTACACACCCTATTTCAGCGCAGTACTTCCATAAAAACGATTTATTGAGTAATAACAGTGACATTTAAGTTGATAAAACTGTTCCACGAATTCAATCCCAAGCTTGGTCAAAACTTTCATTACAATACCTCCATTATAACTCTAGTTATGTAGTAGAAAGGTTTTTTTAGCTCCACTGGCCAGAGGCCAGCGGGGCTTATGTCATGGTCCTGTGTCCGTCGTCCGTGCGTGCGTTAACTTTTTTTTTTAAACATCTTCTCCTAAACTACTGGTTCAATTCTAAAGAAATTTCTCAGGAATGTTCCTGGGGTGAACCTCGTTCAAATTTGTTCAAATTTTGCCCCTGGGGTCAAATTTGACCCTGCCCTGGGGGTCACAAAATTGAAAATTTGCTTATATAAGGCCTTTTTTGTGAAAACTTAAAAAATCTTCTTGTCCATAACCATTGGGCCTAGGGCTACCAAATTTGGTATGTAGTGACATCTAATAGTCCTCTACCAAATTTCTTCAAATTATGCCCCTTGGGTCAATTTTGACCCTGCCCGGGGGGTCACAAAAATGAACATATGCTTATATAAAGCCTATTTTGTGCAAACTTTAAAAATCTTCTTGTCCATAACCGTTGGGCCTAGGGCTACCAAATTCGGTATGTANTTTATTAATCTTGTAGAACATGCGTAGATTTGATCTTCAGCATCTAAAAATATGTGAAATAGAAAGAACGACAATATCTTTTGGAGAGATAAATGTACCTACGTTATAAGCAAAGGACCTGTGCGACAATTCCCGGGCTTTTTAGTCTGTTTAGTAAACACCGTAGTAACGTTTTCCATATATAAAAATGCTCACCCTTCCAACTTTAAGCGCCCAGTGGGACGAGGGATAGAAAGAGAAAGTCACATGCTTGAGTACATTTCAACCCATGCGCATTGCACGCTTTTTTCGCATAAAAAAACAGTGGAGCGATACAGGGCCATCATGGCCCTCTTTTTTTATGACTCGACTGTCCCCAACTTAAATCCCAAGGAAGGTATGTATGTAAGCTACCTACATATACAATTTTAGCATAAAATCTGTCCAAACTGAAGTGATGAAGCAAATGCCATTTTTTCTACACTAAGTAATAGTAACATGAACTTGACTGGCCCCAAAATACAATCCCAAGCTAGGTCTGCATGACTTGTAAGGTTACTTTGTCCAAATTTTTATCAAAATTAGTCAAGTCAAGCTAAAAGTCTTGACCAGGCACCATCTGTGGGTCGTTTTTCTATTTTTAGTTCAGTGACCTTGACTAGATTGGTCCCAAATGTAATCCCAAGCTAGGTCTCCATATAAGCTTTCTACATACAAAGTTTCTGTGCAATACCTCCATCCAAACTAGTTATTTATCAAAATCAATGTTTACATTTGTATTAAGAGTGACCTGAACCAACTTATCCCTAAATACAATCCCAAGCTATGTCTCCATGCAAGCTTGCATTATCCATAGTTCTATTAAGATTGGTGATTGTGAAATATTTATTTGACTGGAAACCGCCAGCACGATAGCCATACCACAATCTGATATCCAGGATTTTTAACTTCATTGAAATCCTGTTTACTAACAGCTTATTGACATTAGAAGTTCATTGCCAACAGACTTGGAGAAAAATACTTAGAGCATCTGCAAATAAACTGGGCTAAAATGTTTAATTTGGTGTACGCAATTTATTCTTGATAATGATTCAACCAGAGCTTTTTTACAGGAATGGCAGCAGGCTCCAAATGATTTGATGAAGGTGGAATGGAAGAAATATTTTGGTTATTAGATTGTTGTATTCATTGTCTAGATGAGTAATCTCCATAACAAATAAAGCCCTATACGCAATTTCAAGCGAGATTATAAAGTCTAAACTTTAAAGTAGCATAACAATTATACATGTAGTCAAATTTATTCTTAAGTTGTTGCATGAGCAGAAATGGGTTTTTTTCTGTACAATACTGTAAAATATTAGACTGCCAAATAGGTAAATAATAACATTCAATATGAACATCTATGATAGACATACTGATTTACTTTCTTAAATACAAGTTATGTAGGCACTTACTACACCTGGAGTAATAACCACAATGTCTATAAAAGTTAAATATGTATTTATTTAGAATACATTTGGTATTTGAACACAAGTGGCACATAGCTACATGCAAAATATACAATGCTTTCAACCAACACCAAATAATACAAAACCTTAATAATGTACTGCAATAATCATGACATGAAATGATAATTTGATATTTTTTAAGCCCCATTAACACTTAAAATCAACGAATATTTTGAAAAATATTTCATAAAATAAAGTTAACCCATAAACAATCAGTGTTCCTTATAACAATAGCTAAAATTTCAACGCTAGATGTGGTCTGGTTACTTAGATTTAAAAAGATACAAAATGCAATTTTTTTTATTTTTTGTGGTACAATATACTAGTATTCCATTTTAATTTCCCGCAACGATATCTATTCCTAAGACACACGAACAGTCAATTGGTACATGATCTTTACTCTTTTTTTTCTCATTTGAACTGAAGTGTTCACTTAACTCAATGAGTAGATTGTTTCCCTAAGGAGCTTTTTGAACATGAAGGAGAAAATGAGCTAGGAGCTGAAAAAAGTAAAACAAAGGTTTAGAGGAATCAAAATGAAAAATGGCGAGTGTTTTTGATAAGAAATTGAACATATTCACATTAAAAATAAGCTATTTACAGCTTTATTATTTAATGATTGTGCTATCTGCACAAGAGCCACATGCATCCTTTAGAAATATATACAGCCTATCACATTATCTTACAAGAAATTGAGAATCGGCGACAAAAAACAGATACAAACAGATTAAATACAACTTTTTGGATTTTTTTTATTTTTGGNCTGCCCCTTTGACCTTGAAGGATGACCTTGACCTTTCACCACTCAAAATGTGCAGCTCCATGATACACATGCATGCCAAATATCAAGTTGCTATGATCAATATTGCAAAAGTTATGACCATTTTTCAAAACCTAAACGCAAGTGTGACGGAATTTCAGAAAGACAGACAGACAGGCGGACGGACAGTGCGATCACTATATGCCACCCTACCGGGGGCATAAAAACATCGGTGAAAGCTTATTTTACATTAACAAATATTATTTTAAGAATTTGGTGCCACTGATGTTTAAAAAAAGCAAGTTTATAGTTTAATTACAAGCATAGTTCCACTTTCTTAAATCGAGTAAATGGTGTTCTCCCAGTTAGATAATTCACATATACCAAATGGGCATTATTTCACACATAAATATTAAATATGAACATAAATATGGAAAATGTAATTACTAATATACACTCGAATCCAATCTAAAATTGTAATCTAAAATTAAAACCGACAACCAGGTTTACAAGTTAATATGTGCTGTCTTATTATCCATGGACAAGTACAATTTCAGGTTATGAAAATAAATATAATAGATGGAAGTCAATTGTTATATTTTATTCCCATATATTTTATTAACACATGTGTATTTGTTGTTGTTTTTTACTGATAAATATACATATTGCATGTCTGGAATAGAAATAATCCTTTTATTTGGAAAAGTGATAATTAATTGCTGATAAAAAAAATGTGTAATTAAGTTGTCAATTGACAAAAAAAAGACACACCCTTACAACAAAAATCTTTACTTAGAATGAAAATGTTTGTACATACAATGTAGCAATCAAAATACCATTATAGACATACATAATCATAAAATCAAATTTGAAATCTACTCATTGACATGCACTTATCAGCACAATTAAAAATTTACCAATTAGATTTAGTTACCTACTCAAAATAAGTATCCAAACTCATGAAAACAGACATAGGCGATAATAATTTGAGCCCTTATTTCAAATTAACAACATAGAATTTGATTGTAAAATGTTTTTGATATTAAAATGTTAAAATGTATTAAACAAATTTCAACCATTGATTAGATAGAATATCACGATAGGTGACTCTCAAAAAACTAATTAAAATACAACAACAAATATTAAGATATAAAATGATTAAGAAAATAAAATCAATGAAAAATCATTTGTCAAAGAAATACAATCAATAAAAATGATTATTCTGCAAAAACTGAAGTTTATTTTAATCAACACAACTAGTGACCAGCAGTCAAAAATTAGAATTCTGGAAGAAAAACAACCGATTGTTTTATACGCATGTCAATAAATATGTTGGCTTTAGCAACTACATTTATTATATCCATATATTATTGACTAATACTGGATAAGAATCTCGTTTGTTTGCTTAAAAATGAAGCATAAACCTCGCCAAGAAATCTCAAAACTTTCCCAAAACCGAAAAACTAGACTTACACTGGAAAACTGCGGCCAATATGAGAATTGACAAATTAAAATTCAAGACAAGCTCTTCCAATACGATAATTGACCATTTAAAATTCTGTATAAGTTTGTCTTATATGGAAACAAATTGTTGAATATTGATAAGAGAACACTACTTAACTGACCTTTTTGTTATAACACACTCAAGAATTTAAACATAAAGCATTTATAATGCTTTGCCTCAAAGAAATCGAGCATATTTTTACAGTGAATTTCAAATCATAAACTTTAAGCATGAACATTTAATGGAATATGTTTCTAGTATGATTGCGAAAAGGTTACTATAAATTAGTC
Source organism: Dreissena rostriformis (assembly GCA_007657795.1). NCBI lineage: Eukaryota > Metazoa > Mollusca > Bivalvia > Myida > Dreissenidae > Dreissena > Dreissena rostriformis. The sequence goes on along the minus strand of VMBQ01000808.1, from coordinate 12,561 downwards.
TTGTTTCATATAGATCATTATTTTCTTCTTCCCATGACAGTGCTTTTATACAAAATAGTGTTTATCCACACCTAGATACATGCATTTTGACCATTTCACAGCAATGACTTCCACAACTTTCATACAGATATAAGTAAGGTGTCCCACAAATAATAACAATGACTTCCACAAAGCTCATTCAGATATACACAGTTTTTGAATGGGCAAAGGTTCCGTCTGCTAGGTTGATATTCTCCTGATCTGTGCACTCGCTCTGTGCACTCCAGGTGCTTGTGTTATCAGAGAATGTCCTCTTATTGAGACCAGAGCTCCTGCGTCGTTGCGGGGTCTTCACTCCGGACATCGATGAATCCTCATAGTTCTTTGTCAAACTGATTTCTGATCCCGTTGACAACTTTGGCGTGCTCATGAACCGCGTTCTACTTAGAAAATCAAGGCTTAGGCCCTTGTTGTCTTGTTGACCACCATATATTGGTGAGAACACAGGCGTGTGCGTGTTTTCTATCGCTTGAAGCGCAAGGCGTGGTGCAGATTTGAATACATTTTCTGGCACCTGGAAGTTACTGGACTTGTTGGCTGAGTCTTCCCAGGGGATTGAGTCCGAGTGGGAATGCTGAGAGGTTTGGCTGCTGGTGTCATCACGGGGGAAACTTGTCGCAGAGAAACTAAGGACATTTTTGCCAGCCATTTGAAGATAATTTGTTGGAGAGTCGCTTGTGTTTTCCAGCATCCCTGTGTACGAATTGCAGTCAGACTCCTGAGACCACTGGAATGATGATGCCGTGTCTGAAATATTTGACATCTGTGAGCCATCTGAGCGTCGCCTTAACGAATCGCCTGCTTTAGAAACGTCAGCGGATTTGTTACCTTGGAAAGTTTGTTCAACCGCTCTTCTACTACGACTGACATCTGCAGGCACAGCAAATGTGGCATCACATAACTTAGCTTTCTGCGAAACAGAGGCAGCCTCTGGACTCTTCTGCACAGGTCTAAAAGCACTATTTAATCCTGAAATATTAATTGGTGATTTACTTAGCGAAATTTCTTCTGACTGAAAACTGCTATTATCGCTTGCATAATCTCTTAATATCTGTGATTTATTTGCTGAGCTCAACTTGCTGCTGACATTTTGCCTCAGACTGTACTCATCCAAAATCACAGCATCTGACAGACTTTCTGGTGAAGCTCTGGAACACCTTGCCAGGAACATACTCTGAACAAAAAGATTCTCATAATCTAGATGCACTGATGGGGTTGTAGAGGCCACACTTTCAGCAACGCTATCACAGCTCACTCTTCTTATATTCTCATTCACACCACTGTTACCAGATGGCTTTCTAAACTTGTAAGGCGAATTTGAATATTCTGTAACCTCGATCGGTGAGTTTTTCTTCTTCTCTACTTCACTCTTTGACCGTAATTCATGCAGTTTTTTTGGTGCCATTTTTTCCACACTGCTCAACACTCCAATGACTTGCTCCAGACTTGCACGCCTCTTTTGTTGATTAACAGAACCAACACTTTGACCTTTTCTATAGGGCGAATACTGGTATGTTTCTAATCCTACTTCCTGAGTATTAGCATAATAATTAGCTGCTGCAGAGTCCTCTGACCCTTGACTCTCCCCTGAACTCTGACCTCTGTTTATCCTATACTCGGAATACAGCTTCTGCAGCCTGACCCTCTCTGTCTGGTTTGTGTACAAGTACTCAGACACGCGGTTCCCAATGGGCAGGCTGTTATAGCTGTCTGCAGGATTCATCCCTGGGTACTCTGCATCCAGGTACGGCAAGCTGGCCGCCTTCTTCAATGTGGCGTCCGAAATGTTGAGACTGACGGGACCCTGGGACCTCTTTAAGGAATCCGAGGACGTTGACAGCGTCTCGGCTGAAGACTGTAGCCCACCCTTACTGCTGGACATATCAGAGAGCATAGCAGACAGACTGGACTTCTCCAGGTAGGTACTAGAGCCATGTCGAGTCCCGAACGACGTGGTCGAATTCTGACTTCGGGTCAAGTTCTCGCTCGATTGCTCCCGCTCCTTTTCATTCCAGTTTTCCTCGTCCATTGTTGGGTCCTTGAAGAAGCGACTAGAGCCCCCGGACCCATCTGAGGTGCGTCTGGAACATCTCAGTGGTGGCAGAACAGGCGAGGCCTGCCCATCAGCGTCAGACACAGTCTCCTTTGTATTTTCTGTGTAAAACACAGAATCGCCACTTGGTGTATGCAAAGAGTTTGTGCCCAACACTGGTGTTAAATTGTTTAAGCTTTGTGAACCGCTTTTGTCCCAGAATACTTCATGATCTAAGCTCATTTTCTTTTTCAAAAAATCGCTGGGCTTGTTGGCAGAAATAGATGTGATTTCGTTTTCCAGAACGGGTGTAGAGTGGAATACATTTTGATTCTGGGAATTAAAGTTCGTGTAAGCAGGACTAGCCATGCTTGACTCGTCACTCTGAAAGCCACTGGACCGTGACCTTTGGGCTGATACGCTACTGGTGTGATTTGAAAGCGAGAGTCCACGATCTGATGAGGAAACCGCACGATCGGAGAGGTACGATGAGGAAGAATAGTCCCTGCTATTTAGGCTATCATAAGAATGTTTGATCTCAAACTGCCCTGGGCTGGTTTTGCTCATTCGTGAATTCTCTACGGAGGAAAACCTGGTGCTGGAACTGTCCTGTTGTGTACTCTGCACTATATCCGGTTGCAGGTCTGAAAGACGAAGTCTTCCAGAGGAGTCAGGGAGCGGCAGAGATGTATCGGAAAATGAGAGCAATTTAGAGTCACTAGAGTGCCTGCTGTTGGTGATCGATTCCTGTGATTTATTCACGACTTGCTTGCACAACGTTGGAAGTCTGCCCAATCCATCCATGTTATCCACGGAATAGAAACTGTCCTTGTTCACTGAGTTGTCTTTGGAATTCAGGTCACTGTAGGACAAGGAGAGATGAGTTATGCCTCTAGAGGCGTCTTGAGTGACAGTCAAAACACGACCATTATCCGGGAAAACCTGAGATTCCGATTCCAAAGAAAGATATTTCTTCGAGGCAGGGTTCAAACCAAATCGTTCCTCTGACTGCTTGATCAGTTTTCCTGGGTCTAACGGTGACATATCAACCAGATTAAACCTGTCGGTGCTCTTATCCCACACGAACACAGAGTCGTCACACTCCACAGACCTCATGGAATCATTTGAAATCGCGGAAACACGACCTTTCTTAGTCCTGATCTCAGAAAGGGACTTATTCTGCTCCTCGCTAAAGCTGTACGGTACCAATCTGTACTTGTTCCCTTCAAGATGACTATTCTGATATGCTGATCCATTCAGAGAAATAGAATTTTGATCAGACCCAGAATTATTTCTGCTGGTGGAGTACAGTTGTCTTGTATTCGGTACCTCATCGAGAGAGTTGTTCTGTTCATACTGATACAGCCTTTGTGGTGGCGACAAAGACTTCTCATGAAGCAGAGACCTTGCAGACTCATTCGAAGTGCGCGACACTCTGCCCCTTGAACGATCCATTTCAGTTACCCCATTGTGCTGCTCATTTCCATACCTCGCTAACGTCGTGGCATTTTGTTCCCGAGCTAAAGACTGCAATCCAGCGCTCTGTCGTCGAGTCTGGTCAAAGAACGAGTCACATATAGAGCTGTCTGACACATACGAGGGGTCCTGCTTGCACCGTGAGAACATCTCGATGAGGTTGTAGTCCTGAATGGAGTGCTTGGACACCTCCTGTTCCCCGTGCAGGTAGGACTGGCCCATCATGTCAGACTGGTTCCCCAGCGTGCTCACCTGCAGACCTAAGGCTGTCCAGGAACGACCCGTGTTGTAACTTCCATCTGAAAGAATAACGTAGACAGCTGAAAGGAGCTCTAACATTAACATATTGGTTTTTATTATCGAAGTTCATAGTAAATTGGTAATCATCTATTTTGTTTAAAGTGATTGGAATATGTGGTTGCTTTTATTCCTTTACTTTATACTGGTGATCTCGTATACGACATGGGAGACCCAAATCCACATTTGATAATGACAACTGTGCAACCTTTCACGCTCTGCCCTCATCAATTTTGAACCAGGCTAGATAAATGTCTGTTTTACATAGGCAGACTTTTTTACATGTTATTACATGTATTAGAAAATAACAGCTTGCTATGTCCAACTGCTGATCCTGTGGGCTGTATTTCATCCTAATTACATACAAATGTTCCACTTGTTTTACTTACAATGAGTTTGTCAATGTTGTATGATTATTAATGCATTAACTCACAGATACGCAAGAAAAGAACATAAATAAAAGTAAATTAACTTTCTAAATTGTTTCATATAAAAATGTTCCACTTGTTTTACTTACAATGAGTTTGTCAATGTCATATGAATTATAAGATATTAGATATAATCTCACATGTATGTAAGATAAAAACGTTATAAAAGTTAATAATTTTATTATAAATTGCTTCACATAAAAAAAATCTGAAGCAACACCTGCTGCAATATTTTAAAACAAGATGTGTTTGTGAAACACTATGTCCACTTTTGAGCGATTTTGACCCATAAATTTGACCTTTGACCTTGAAGCAGGGGTTTCGCTGTCGTTCGCCACTGTCGCAAAATGGCTCCAATTTTTCAAAAGTGGCACCAATTTTTTAAAAGTGGCGAATTTCGAAAAATCGGTAAAATCCTATCCGAAAATGTACTGCGAGTCGAAAGCACGCGACCAAGCATAAGCGGCCAGCGTCTGTCAGTTGTAAATATTGATTTACGACGATGTAAGCGACCTACGGTGCAGAGTGCAAATGCAAATTGAAATCACTGAAGCGTGTAAGTGTTACAGACGGTGTTTTTACTGCTATTGTCAAGTTTTATGGGGGGTTATTATCGGATTAACGGCTCCTTTTTGATATTGAGCAATGAATATTGTAATACTGGGACAAACTGTCACGACGATCAATAATTATAACAATTATTAGGGCCGCTTTTTCCTTAATCAATGCCATGGCAAAATCATTTAATTTCTCCACAAAAACACATGAAAACTTGTTTCAACAGGCATTTGTGAGCATTTCTGTTTAATAGTTTTATTATTATAATGTTCTGGAAATGATATAGTTTTATTAAGATACCAACAATTTCCGAAATAAAAAGTAGCCCATTCACTCGATGTACTATATTTCGGATATGTTAAAATTCGGACATATTAAAATTCTGACATTTATGTGTTGATAGTGTGTAAAAAATATGCTGTATTTTTATTTCAGACAACTAGAATGGATGGTGGCAATTATCCTGGACCTTTCTGTCAAGAAAAAAAACGTGAAAAACATTCATTTTATTGAACCTGGAAATCATCCGACACTAACAGAAAACTTTTTATTAATAGAAGTTGCTGTAAATCATGTGCACATGACCAAATGTAACTGTTTAACAATTTGAATTGAGATGCTTTATTTTCTGGTGTTTGATATTTCTTTTTCCCTTTCAGATGATGTACATTTGTGTGATGCTATGTTTAAATAAATCATGTTGAAACATGTATACAGCATACTGTTACATTGATGTTAACATTATTTAATTTCTATTATTTGGTTATCTGTGCTGTTGGCCATGTTTATCAAGTGAAAACAATGTTATTTATTTACAAAATAAAGCTTATTAAGTCTTGTGAAGGTATGACTTATGAAGGTACTTATTGTTATTTATGTATTTACATACTTTTAAAAGTAATAATATAGTCAATGACATTAATATAATAAGGTTTCTTTAAAGGATGGTCTTATATGATCTAATATGATTGTTCTTATTATATAATAATAATAAGGTTGGAATAACCGACGGTTTTAACGCCGCGAAAAAGTGGCGACAACTTTTTTTGGGCCAGTGAAACCCCTGAATAGCAATACTACCAACTGACCAACGATATAAAAAGTGGTCATCTTAAAACAACGGCCACCTGACTACAACGGTCACTTTGATCATTTCCCTTGACTGGCCGCTGTTCTCAGTTTGGAC